>CAJQZM010040670.1:0-13897 GCA_907164665.1 Colias nastes | reverse complement strand
TATGTGACAAATTATAATAATTGACAGTCAGGTTTTTTAATTGACTCGCTTATCAGAAATTCTTGCGGTTAATGTTAAAATTATTGTCCTGTATTGACATCTTTAACTTGTCTAAAATAACATGTACATGTAATATTCGTCATAAATTATTGTTACTCACTAATCTGAGTATATTAAAAGAAATGTTGATATTCTGTCCTATAAAATTCTACCAAGAAGAAAAAATTAAGGTAAGAACTAAAAAGTACGGGTAATATATTATAAAAGGTACCGTTTTGCTCAGGATATAGGGCAGATGCAATTCACATCCGATTCTCTTGTTGTTTTTTTTACAAGCCGTTTAAAAAACAGTTTTAAAAGTCGGATCTGCTTGCTACTCAATGACAGATTGAAACATGAGTGTTAAAGGTATTTCGTCTATCTCAAACTCAATACCAAAGACTTTGATAACAAATACGGCAAAGGCTTGTGTGACAAGAGGGATCTTGAATTCTGATTTGATTCTTAGAAAATCTGATCTTATGTGTGTAAAAGAGCCCCAACCTCATGCACGGTTAGCTGCAAAAGATCTTTGTCGGCGGAACTGCGGGACACACTAGTCACCACTATCTTTTCAATTCACTCTAGTTTTTCGTTACTTTATAATTATCCATGTATATGTGTTATTTTTCTTTATTTACCTACTTGGTAGTAACCGTTTCCACTATCAAACATTAATTCGTTTTTCTCCCTTTAGCACAAATTTCTTCTTCTCTCTTTACTAATGTCGTAGTATCCACACAATCACAATAAGACATTGAGCTACCAAGCATCCTTGGCCTATTTCCCCGTGACCCGGTCCCCGCACCGCATCCCGGTTGTAGCTCTTTCGTATTGCAACTAGATATCGATTTATTGCTTTTTGATGATTATTTCAAGGTCAGGCAAAGTCTAATTACGCAGAAGTTATACTATTGTGAAGCGTCGTGTCGTAAATATTGTATAGACATTGTTGATTAGCGTTAAAACTTTCTAATTAGAGATATTTTTTGTCTTATATCTAAATCTCTTTAAACTATGATATCTGATAATTTATTATTTTCTAACATGCTTCTGTTTACGTTACTACTTCTTACTACAGATATTGTCATTGAATTTGCTAGGGATATCTTTCCTATAACAAGATTCCTAGTTTCTAGAGGTCTTCTCAATTATCCGCTTGCCTACTTTGTACCAATACTTACGTCGTAAAACTTCACGCATTTCACCCTTTATATCAAACTGTTTTGACCAACCATTTACACATAATCAAGTCACTAACAAAATAAAATAAACCAAGGACACAGAATCTCGCCCAAATAAAATCTGTCCTTAACCCATTTCGGAGCGTGGCCTATTCAACCCGGTTTTTGTGAAAGGTGCACCAAATAGTATTCATGTAGTTGACTTACCGTGGGAAGAGATCTCAGCAGATGCTACAGGTGGCAATCATATCCTTTGAAATCATACTTGCCAGCTGCTTGAGTTTATGTATTTTGATATGAATATTGGATAGAAGATTTTTATGTGTGCTTTTTGAAGGATAGAAGTTGGTTTGTAAATAGAATTTGTACTAGTAAAAGTTAAAGTTATACCTAGTACCTAAGTATCTTTAGTTTAAATGCTTCTTCTTCTACACATAAATCATTGGTTAATTTAAAAATTTTGAATACTTGACTAATAGAGTTAAATTTATACTTGCAATTAATGTATTGAAAAACACAATTGCAAGTTCCTGTTCAATAATCTTATCTTTATTATTTTAATCATATTGCAATAATTGAATACTGGCTTCATTATCTTTCTTTTAAAAGATTTACGTCACAGTGTTTCTCCGGTCATAAATTTTACGAGTCGTAAAATATATTTTTAACCGTAAAATAGGTATTAAGGGATATTTAAATACTGTATGTTGGTAAAAGACAAAGCCGTAAATTTATATGTATAAAAATCTGTGCAGAACGTTTGTATGTATATCATCAATTTTAGCTGACAAAACCGTAGCGAGCAATTATATTTTATTTATGAGTTATCCCTTACTCTTTACACCTGAAAATTAAAAATAAACAAAGTCCTGTGTATTTTAATAGCATGTAGGTAGATATGTAGAATTTGTGTGTTTTAGCTAATTCGAAAAGTATAGGGTAATGCTGTAGGTATGTATGAATTTTTGAACCAATGAATAAAAGTCAGTATGAAAGCTCACACATTGTTCTATTCATCTTTCCCTATAATATAATAAGAACTTCATCTATACTAATATTATAAAGCTGAAGAGTTTGTTTGTTTGTTTGTTTGAACGCGGTAATCTCGGGAACTACTGGTCCGATTTTTTTCGGTGTTAGATAGCCCATTTATCGAGGAAGGTTATAAGCTATATATCATCACGGTACGACCAACAGGAGCCACGGGGGTGAAACCGCGCGGAGCAGCTAGTATCTTATATTTAACAACGAGCTATTATATTATTTAACCAGGTATTCTATCTTCACCATTCATAAATAGTGAAAGTTTTATTAAAAAACTGTAAATTGATAACAAAAAATAACGCCCAGTTCAGGTTAAAAATGTGCATAAAGAACATATTACCTGATAATGTTTATCAGTTCGTTCAACCAAGGCGTTGTGAAATAACGAAAAATTAAGGAAAGTTTATCAAAATAACAATATGATAATCTCCGTATCGAGATAGGGATCGATAAAATGAATATACGCAGTGCGTAAGCGTTTACTTATCTTTATATGCTGGAAAGTTAAAACGATATACTTGAGTCTATCTTAAGATTAGCAACTTACCTACGTGTCTATCTTTAACATCTGGTAACAATACATCTGGTGATAGGGACAAGAAAAGTTTATTGGATAAACTAGCTGTGCTTCGCGGTATCACCCGCGTGGCTCCGCTCCTGTTGGTTTTAGCGTGATGATTATATAGCCTATGCCTTCCTCGATGAATGGGCTATCTAACACTGAAATAATTTTTCAAATCGGACCAGTAGTTCCTGAGATTAGTGCGTTGAAACAAACAAACAACCAAACAAACTCTTCAGCTTAATTATAACATTAGTATTTATTAGCAACTTATCTTTAACATAGGTAACAAATAACAATACATATGGTGATAGGGACAAGAATAGTTTATTGGATAAATAATATTTATATATTTGACAAAGAGCCTATCTCTTCGAGCACGAAGGTCGATCTTATTTTGGATCATAGACTATAAAGTTTAGTGATTATGACACTATCAGAGTTCTAGTATGTGACGGCTGATCACGAAATTACCTACTCGTAAATAGATATTAATCGGCAATACGGATGTAAAATGCTTCCTGCTCTTAATTAAAGTCGTTTTATCACAATGCTATTTTATATATTTGTCAGTGTAAGTTTCAATATAACTAAGGCTAAAGTAGGTTTCAACTGCGATTAGCATATTTCTATTTATTTCAGTTTTACAGAAAAACTTTCCATTTCATTACTACCTATTTTAAGTATCACTTATATTAGTCTATTCATCCAGCATGTTTGAATCATAATTCTCTACAGTGCTAAGCATACACGGCGTCTAAAAGCCAACATACAGGGCATATTCAAAAGCTGTCCCGACCCCAAGAGCCTGGCTGTTCTTTCTACGCCTATTCACAAGCAACGTAACGACCTATCATAACGTTAGGGGTAAACGCTCCAAAGACTGGGGGTGACGTGGTGCTATTGATCCAGGCTCGAACCCAACAGCGCATGCGCTGTATCGACCGGGTTGCGCAGACTTTTGACTGCCGAATTTCTTCATATATATACTAGGTACTGTATTGCCTAATGCTCTGGTAGATGATGTGAATAATAATGTTGAAACTCGTTGGTTTGGTGTGTTTTAGCGGGGTTTCGTGCATGATGGAAGGCTTCTGGTTGTTTTGCTTAGGATTTTTGACGTGACAACGTCTTATAATTCGATGGAGCCGGCTGCACGCACGAAAAAACATGACTCATGCGGCGTTACCTCGCTCTGAGGCGTTCCATGTAAGGCTTGAAGTGCAAGCGATAGCGCGGAACGAGCGACAAAGAAGCACTATTCGTACGGGAGCTAGCAACGTTAAAAAAAAAGTCATTTTAGTATAGTTGGGTTTTTGATATACTGTTTCTCTTGCTATTTCGGTTAGAGTCCGGGCTGTCTGGCTGGCCGCAGTGGTTGCGTTTATTAGTGCGCATCTTATCTGCACAGGAAAATATCCTTAATTTAAAGTCATTTTTTAACGCGTAATTTTTAATCTTTTGCCTTTAGATAGATCCATCAGACATAAATTTTTTATTGCAAGACGTTTTTTTCGTTGTTAAATAGGTGCCAGACGCAATTTTTTATTAAAATAATTAAAATGTCATCGAAATAAGTGAAATTCTATCAAGATGAGTCCGCTTAAAAGGTAAGTAATAACTTTATTATTTATATTATATTATCCTTTTTTAATACTTATATTGAATAATTAGTAAACTAATATTTTTAATAGATGGTTTCATATTTATTACACTTTTGGGTATAAATATGAATTTGATGATATTTGTATTTTCTAGTGTTTGATTTTACGCGAGTATTATACATTTAGAAATTAAAGACTCGGGAATATAATATAATGAATAAAACGCGTTTAAAATCCGTTAAAAAGTCTTTAATTTCTTGATGATATCTGGTTTTTATCAAGTTTACATTAACGTCCTATTTGAGGTTCGTTGGGAAAAGAAGGCACCATGGTAGATTGTTGCAAAAAAATTGTAAATAGTAAAATGAATATTATATATAGTATAAGTTACACAGTGATTACTTATCCTTCACGGGGACTCATCTTGATAGAATTTTACTTATTTCGATGACATTTTAATTATTTTAAATAAAAAATTGCGTCTGGCACCTATTTAACAACGAAAAAAACGTCTTGCAATAAAAAATGTATGTCTGATGGATCTATCTAAAGGCAAAAGATTAAAAATTACGCGTTAAAAAATGACTTTAAATTAAGGATATTTTCCTGTGCAGATAAGATGCGCACTAATAAACGCAACCACTGCGACCAGCCAGACAGCCCGGACTCTAACCGAAATAGCAAGAGGAACAGCATATCAAAGAACCAACTATACTAAAATGCTCACTTGTCAACGTTGCTACCTCCTATACGATATCGGACGTTGTCACGTTCAACTATCGTCAGTAAACCGACTTTACAGACAACCAATTTTTGACTTAAAAATTGTACGAAATTATTATTTCTTATTTCCATGATAGGTAAAAACCGTACGCGCTAGTCTTTGATATCGATTAATGGATTTGCGATACATTAAACGGGATGATATATAAAACAATGTAAATTAATATGTATCAAAATACTAATCAGTTAAGTACACTAAATTTAATATGAATTATGAGTGAACTATTACTAAACATTTAACTTTTACTAACATTTACTATATTTTGATGAAATTTTATAAAAAAAAAAAATTATTTCAAGGGCAGAGACAGCATCAATACAAAAATATCTAACTTAAAATTAAACAGGTAGATCTGAATTCATTACTAAGCATAGTAAAAAGAAGGAAGAATGTTGTAGTCGAACAAAGGTACATCGCGCAGTTTGTATGCACGCGGAGCGCTTGGCCACGATCCCCCGTTCATGTACGCACGCACACAACGCCGCTCGGTCCCCACTGGTGCCTGTCGAGATCTTGAACAGCCCGCGCCATTTCTGTGAGCGGTGTTTGTTTAAAATACAACAAGGTATGGCTACGCGCTGCACTGCAAAATGCCTTCGCAAGGCAAAAACTTTATTGTCAAGTTTATGGTTGTTTAAATGAGACTATTTAAAAAAAGAACTAACGTTCTATAAGATACCCTCTGAAAAAGATAGGTGTGTTAACAAAATACGTATCATATAATAAAGAGAACAAGTTAGTTATCTTCAAACAAAGGTACATCGCGCCGTTTGTATGTACGCGGAGCGCTTGGCCACGCCCCCCGTTCATGTACGTACGCACCATAAACGCACGCACACAACGCCGCTCAGTTTCTTCTCGGATAAAGTAGTGCGGGCCGCGCCATTGATGTGAGCAGTCAGTGTTTGTTTATACAATTAGATACGGTTAGGCGCTGCACTGCAAAATGTCTTCGCAAGGCAAAAGACTTTATTGTCAAGTTTATGGTTGTTTAAACGAGACTATTTCCAATCCAGAACTGACGTTCTTTAAGATACCCTCTGAAAAAGAAAGGTGAGTTAATAAAATACGTACTAATTATTGATAATGTAGGTATGTGTTTTAAACGCCGCCGTGCCGTTGCCGCGTTGGTTTATTTCACAAAATTGATGTTAAATTATAAATGTAATGTGTTATTCAGTTATTTTTATTTGAACCGACATGTTAGTACGCGATAATCTTTTTTTTTTTCTTTTCTAGATGTTCACAATGGCTTCGTCTCATCGACCGTAACGACTTGATAGGAAAAATTAAAGACCATTATCGTGTATGTGAAGTTCATTTTAGCAAAGAAGTGATAAAAATGAATACCCAACGCAAGTTATTGGCAAAAGGTGCTGTACCAAGTTTGTTCCTACCTGTAAGGACAAGGGACAACCAAATACAAACTGATTTACCTATCTCAAGATTAACAATCTGCCAAATAGAAAACATTGATATACCAGCGAATCCTTCAAGGGATACAGAACCGAGTATCCAAATAGAACCAAATGAAATATTCGTACCAGCGAATTTTTCAGAGACAGAAACCCGTATCAAAATAGAACCAAATGAAATTCTCGTACCAGCGATATTTTCAAATGATACCGAACTGAATATTAAAATAGAACCAAATGAAATACTCGTACAAGCGAATTTTGCAGAGATAGAACCCCGTATCAAAATAGAACCAAATGAAATACTCGTACCAGCGATATTTTCAAATGATACAGAACCGAGTATTAAAATAGAACCAAATGAAACACTCGTACAAGCGAATTTTTCAAAGGAAACAGAACCCCATATTCAGTCAGATGACAATACCAAAACTGTCCTCTCGCATTCAGCAGACAATCCGTGCAAAAGAAAATTGAGAACTGTACTCACAAATGCAAGTAAACGTATGAAGATACAAGAAACAGAAGAGTCATCTACCGAATCTCAAGAACAAATGTTTGAGAAACTATGTGACTGCTTTTTAACGAAAGATTTAGCCGAAGTTGTTAAAGACCAAATTAAACTAACTTCTAACAATAGAGGAAACATGTATACACTTGAATATAAAATGTTTTGTCTGAATTTATACTCCGTAAATCCACAAGCGTACCGCCTTTTGCAAGATATCGTTTACTTACCAAGCCCTAGTACACTAAATAAACTTTACATTCCAATAACTACACAAATCAACGATGAACTATTTGCAGCACTGAAAGTGAAGTTAACCAATATGTCAGACAGAGAGAAAAACTGTTCGATTGTAGTGGATGCGATGACACTTAAAGCGAATTTATTTTATGACTTAAAAAATGATAAAATTATCGGTTTCCACGAAGTGGATGGTGTTCAATCACCATCACCTGCCAAACACGCTTTAGTGGTATTGGTTCGAGGTATTTTTGTAAATTGGCACCAACCTATCGGATTTGCATTACTATCGGATTGTAAAAGTGACCATGCCGTATCAACATGGATCGATAAATTAATTTTAAAACTTTTTGAGATTGGCCTGAAAGTCAGAACTTTTGTATCTGATCTTGGTTCTAATTTATTGAATGCAGCAAATCAAAGAGGAATTTCTGTCGAAAAAACGTATTTCACTATAAAAAATCATAAGATATATTATATATTTGATGTGCCATATTTAATTAAATTAGTTAGGAACGACATGTTAAATTATAACATCCTATTTTCCGACAGCCGCCTTGCAAAATTTGAACACATTGTTAAGTTTTATGAACTCGACCACGTAAAGACTTTCAAACAAGCATACAAATTGACAAATAGCCACATTAAGCCAACGACAGTTGAAAGAATGATTGTTCGATATGCTACACAACTGTTAAGTAGAACTGTCGCTTGTGGTATATCGACATATATAGATTTTAATGTCCTGGATGAATCGGCAAAAGATACCGTGGAGTTCATTCAGAAGATGAACGACTTATTTGATGCTCTCAACTCTTCCACTTTTCGCGACAATTATCCATATAAAAATGCTTACAGCGGAGAAGATTGTCAAAGAAATTTTTTCATTGAAATGTTGGCATTGATTAAAAGTATTAAGTTAATTCACCCTATCAAGAAAAATGATGTCACAAAGACGGTAAAATTTATTCAGGGATTTCAAATCACAATTCAGTCGATCTTAGATTTATTTGATGACTTAATGCAAGAAGGTCATAAATTTTTATTAACAAGGCGTCTCAATCGGGACATATTTAAAAAATTTTTTGGAAAAATTAGATCTAAAAATAGCAACGCACCTAAACCTACAGCAAGACAATTTATATCAGCATATCGAAAAATATATTTTACAAATATTGCAAAACTACCCAAAGAAGGTAATTGTGCAGAAGACTTGAGTGAATTTCTATTTCTTCTGAAAGATTTACCGAATAATGATACAAATAGTACAGAAGAAAATAATTTACGAGACATCAAGTGGTCTCAATACAGACAAATGGAAATACCAGAAAACAATGCCTTATATTACGTTTGTGGGGCTCTACTTAAGAAATGTGTCGATCGCCACGGAAGTTGCGAGCTTTTAAAATCTTACATGAATGAAAATTCGCACTTGTGTAATTTAAGTACTGAGACACGAGACGACATAACGTCACCTTCCTTTGTTGTCCCACCTGACAGTTTCGTCAGAAATATAGAATGGATGGAGAAAATATTCTGTGAGATTTTTGAAAGACCACACATTAATGCAAACATTGGAATGTCGATTTACACCAGCCTCCTGGACAGCGTAGATTTCACGTCACCTTGCCCATGTTTCCCGAAAGCATTCTTGTATAAGCTTTATACAAGAATGCGAATTTATTTTACTTTAAAAGAAAATAATATGGCATTTCGCACAGGACGGAAACGCAGAAAATATTTTTCTGTTACAAAGTTGTAATTTTTATAAGCTTATTTTTCTAAAATAAATGTTTTGAAATTTGTCGAATGGATGTTTCATTGTGATTTACGTTTAATTAAGAAGATCATCATCATCATTTCGTCATCAGAAACTGTAACAAATATGATGCAGTAGTGAGTAGATGATAGATGACTATGGTAGAAAAATATTCAGTACTTTTTTGTTTATGTTTACTGATCTGATATTACGTAGAAAGTTCAACCCGCACTTGGCCAGCGTGGTGGATTATGGCCTGTACCGTCATAACCCCGTGTCCCAGCAATGGGAACGTATATGGGCTGATGATGATGATGATCTGATATTCAATCACCATTTTAAATATTAACCTTTATACGAATGCAAATGTAGTAAAAAGTTAGGTATATGGATGCTTTCCAATGCTGAACGTTTCAGCTTCATCGTTTTGACGCTAAAAGCTTTCGGTCTGGCAGGACTATCAGCTCTATTTTGCGTCACTATTTTAAAGCAAAAGATTTTTCCAACACAGACATGTAAAATATTGCTATGGTCGAGAAGTGTTTACATAAAGGTATTTGTACTAGTTATTTTCATGTCCTTTGGTTCCATTATTTTCTATTAAGTTTTATTCCAATACGTTTATTATATTCTGCTTATATATGCCGATTCAGTGAATCTAAAATGTTGAATCGCTAAAACGTATATTTTTTTATAATGAGGCGGGGTCATTATAAAAAATACACACATCAAAACTGGCCCAAGCATTACGCATAAACAGTTTTATAAAACTAGTTTATTTTTTCAAAATGATTTTAATTTGCACGCCCGCCGCGTATTTAAAGACGTGTACCGCAAGAGGAGGTCTCTAACCTCAGAACTACGTATCACGTAATGTGACCTCTGAGCTAAAGGTGACCTGTGTTCCTGTATTCTAGAATAGTATAATCTCTAGTTAACGCTTACACGAAACGAGGTAAAATAATAAAGCCTTATGTTACTTTGAAAAGATGTAGGCAGCTCACTAATGATAATTTAAAATCGACAAAGAAGTTGATTTATTACATACAAAAATACAAATCCGATGCCTTGAAAGTTCTGACTTCGTTTCCTGGTACACATAAAATCTGTCTAACAAGTTTATATAAATATACAATAATATGTCCTTTGTCTAACCTACCACAAAAATGCTGATAAAAAATAAACAAATCAGAAATACCCACGCAGCATAGAGCAATACAAAACTAAGACACACATTACACACATGGCGATGTCATTGAAATAGGTCAAAAAACGATAAATGTATACAAAATAGACGTTAAGGAGTACCCTCATAATCTGCCCGGGACGCGTGACGTCATCGATCAATACCACCCCCCGTCCCCACCGGCAGAGCGTGATATAACATGTTTTTGGGATTTAATCCCCTTTTATTCCCTATTTCAAGGGTAAACGCTAGCGGTGTGAACTAGAAAGTATTGTAATGATAACAAATTGTTTACGTTTTATAGATTTTGTTTATATTCGTTGTAGTGTATTGCTTTGATAGTGTTGATTTTGATGGAGTGTCGAGTTGCTTGCCAATTCTTGCTAGAAGCAACTTTCCGAATCGGGGGTAGTTTTGATAAATGACTATTCATAAATAGTAGGTCTTGTTAAATTGAATGACATGACATGAGTAAAGTTATCAGTTTATGAATTGACGAATTTCGTGGAATTTTAATAACTTGTATATCAGAATCATTCAGTTATTAACTGACGTTATAGAATATTTAATTTTTAAGTTTTGTAATTTTTCTCAACATTTGAATTATTTTTTTAAATTAAAATACTCAAACCAAATCAAATTTACAAACGTGAAGCCCACAAATTGTTTTAAAACGTGAAAAATTCGTTCAGTATCATCCCGTGGATCGTCGGGGAACGTAAATAAACAGTGACACGTGTTAGGGAGTGGGCGCATGCGCGCTGGCCGGTCAACGATCGATCCAGCATGGAGTACGTGCGGTATAGCTGCACTATGTGGAAATGCGGATCTTATGCTCATCTATACTATTATTATAAAGCTGAAGAGTTTGTTTGAACGCGCTAATCTCAAGAAGTACTGGTCCGATTTAAAAATTCTTTCGGTATTGGATTGCCTATTTATCGAGGAAGGCTATATATCATCACGCAAGAACTCCTGGTTCGATTTGAACAATTCTTTCGGTGTTGGATAGCCCATTTATCGAGGAATTAAGACCAACAGAAGCGGAGCCACGCGAGTGAAAATGCGGCGCAGTAACAGCGCAGCTAGTTGGTAGGATAAAACGCGAAAATGTGGAGATGAATGCCAACTAACTACGATGATTCTGCACTTGACATTTATATAACGTTAAAATTTGTGAGGATGGTTGGTTGGTACATATTTGTTATATAGCAGACAGGAAGTTTGATGGTTAAATGGTGGATTGATGGACGAAAATGTGGAGATGGATTCCAGCTTACTAATCTTTCACTTGAAAATAGCTTATCAGAAGAGCATGAAAATTGACTAAGGAATAAAAGTGGCAAAAATCTTATTTCTGCACATAGGGTATATTTTACTAAGCCTTCGATTGTTCGGCTTTATCTACATACTGAAGTCATCACTATTCTTCACGCGAAAGTTTTTGAGGATAGATGTTGCTCTTTAAAGCAAAATCGCTGTTCGTCTTGTGAAAAATGTGGATTAGAACATAACTAAATCTGAAAATGTCTTTCCCATTCTCTTTAACATTCAAAAGCGTTTCAATTAGAAGTCTAATAAAATAAATAATTGTTTGAGTTTGAGTTTAAGGAACTTTTTCTGGAGCTTATTCGCGGAGTAACGCGTTTTCTGTTTGTTGGTCGATACATTTCACATCTATTTCAATAATCTATGACACTTGAGAAATCTCGCTGATGTGCTTGACACCGATATACGTTCGGAATTTATCTCAGCACAACACTATCACACTTTAAAATTTACCAATCATGATGAACATAATATACCAGGGGAAAAAGTAGTAATAAATCCCTTGATAATCTTAAAACGTCGTAGTTGTAGTGACTCCGCTAGCTAGCTACTAGTTATTATTCTGTGACTCCGCTGAAAATCTTTAAGTTTTCTTATGCCTAATATAATATACGATTACTTAACATATAACCGTATTTCATCATTTTTTACCATAGGACCAGAATTCAGTGGGTATTTATAGTCTTTACTTGACGAAGGAAATAAAAATGTGAACTCTAGCTAATAAACACACTTTAAAAATGTATACTGAATTCCATTTATATTTATGCAGCATTTGAGAGATATAAGTAATACTAGCGGTCCGCCCCGGCTTCGCCCGTGGTACATATTTCGCAATAAAAGGTAGCCTATGTTCTTTCTCAGGGTCTAAAGATTGTCTGTGCCAAATTTCATCAAAATCGGTTGAGAGGTTTAAGCGGGAAAGCGTAACAGACAGACAGACAGACAGAGTTACTTTCGCATTTATAATATTATATAATTAGTAGGGAAGTAGGGATTCTTAGGCACATAAGGCACAGAATATTACAACAATACTAAAAGATATTGCTTTTTTGCCACTTGCTATATTATGATGAACGTAAATGTGGGTACCTACAACAAAAAGATCCACTATGTTTTTAATTTTTATAACAATAACTTGAAATGTTTGAAGCTTGTACTCTATGAAAGTCATATATTCTTCATGTTATACATCTACACTACACTGAGATTTTAGAAGCGCTCGGTACACTTATTTAGGTGTGGGTATGTAAAGGTATTAATAAAACTACCAACGGCTAATCACCAAACCACAAATTTGTTGCCTACCCTCATATTTATAGAATAAGAAAGAACTATTGATACAGATAGACTTTATGGACTCTATAATTATAACCAAATGCTTGACATGTTTAATAAATAAAATATTGCCATCCGTGACAAAATTGACAAAATCTACTCCTATAGAAAATATATTCAAGTCCATATAAAAGATAAATAAAGTAATGAACACCAGTCACCCAGGGTCGATAGCGCGTCCTCCGAATTGTGATAGTGAGCTGAAAATCAATACGGCAATGTCCGCGCCGGTTGCGCCGTGAACCTTCTCTGTGATTACGTATTACCACGTATTACTTGGTAATTCTTGGGCACTATAATCTGGCGAATTGTGATTACGTATAGTTGAGTATAATCGGGGTTCGTTTGAAGGTTTTTGTATGATGGGTATGGAATGTCATATTTTTATAACTGGTAAATATTTAGTAATCTGATATTACCATATACTTGATCACTATAATCGGGGTTTATATGAAGGTCTATTTCGTGTGGTGGATAGACTATATTGAAATGATGATTGGATTGTTGTTAAGTTTATACTTACTCCCTTATGGGAGTCGTATTTTGGATAGTAATGGTTTATGTAATAGAGCTGCAGACCACTAGCAGTAACAAAATTTGTCAGAAAAAATCAAGTCTCTAAGAGATATTTGTGACACAAATGAGAAATTCGTCTGATACTGATACTATACCAATTAAATGAATTTTAATATCTTGATAAGATAAAAGCCGAAATTATACAGGCAAAGTACACATAGCATACTTTACTACACTTCTGATTAATTTAGAACAGTAGGTAATGTAGTTTAATATCTACTAATTCGGAAATGGCAATGTATGTGAGGATGCCTACTGATAGATTTAATAGAAGGTTAGTATCGTCACATTTATTAGCGTCACAACTCACAATAGTGGGAATATTACGG
>CAJQZM010040668.1:0-14074 GCA_907164665.1 Colias nastes | reverse complement strand
ACGATACGAGTGGAGTTCATAGTCGTCGTTCCAATATTTGAGAAAAATAATACTAAATTCTTAAATTCCACTAGACAAATCCACTAGCCACTAAAGTCAATATTTGTCCGCTAAAAAGCAAGCCAAAACCACCAGATTTAGTGGAAAATCCACTATGTTGGCAACACTAAGAATATGGCTCTCGTAGTAGTTTATTGTTTACGACGTTCGAGCTCAGCTGGACGGTTTTGACTTTTGAGTTAAAGTTTTAACCGGTTCATACAATTACAATTTTGAATCAAGTTATTCTCAATGAGTTAGCGCAAATTGCATTATGAATTTAACATCGTTTAAATTCTTATCGGAGATTAAATGTTTGAGATTAAACGATTTATGTGTTTTAAAACATACTTATCATACAAGTTTGTTGTTGTTGAACATTTCTATATTTTCACTGCGCTTGTCACAAAGCCCTAAGACGTTTTGAAATAAACAGTTAGTTAGCTCATTAATTGTGGGATATTTTTAGAAATAATATAAATCAGTTTAATAGCTTGTGTTTACGACTATGACATTATCTTCAAATTAATCAATCTTTTTTTTAAACTAATGATTAGTTAGCATATCATCATTTGACAAAATTATAAATACTTTTCATGATTTACCTTTTTATAGAATTTTACACACAATTCATTACTATAAATACCGAGAAGCAATCTTTACAATACGAGTATTTTGTAAAAGCCCTTTCAGTCCAGTTGAAATCATGTATAATCGAAAGTGACACTATGAAAGGACAAACCTTCGCTCTATACAAAACTTTTGAATACGTCAAGAAGCAACTAAGTAAGGTAAGTCTGAAGGAAAATATACCCGATTTAAACTTGCCTTTCCTCTTTCATTATATTATATAGTTGACAGTAATATTGCGTGAAAAGATTTAAATCATTATAATATTTCATTCAGAACACGAACATGACACATTTTGAAGCCACGGCAATTTGAAAATAAAATTACATTTCATTCAGGTTATATCTCAAATGCGAAAGGATGCTTCTGCACTATACTGTGAAATATTTTGCTATAATATAATAATGATCTTGCGAAATAAATTCTACGTTTGTGAAATAAAATGTATCTTTCTGTAGGTCTCTCTCTATCACTCTCCTTCATTTCACATATTAATTAAGTATAATATTAAAAAAAGTTTGGAAAATCCAAAAGTGCACGCCTCATAATCTCAGTCGATATTTTTTTTTGTTTATTTAATAACAATAAAACCACATCGAATCAGACCCTGAAAAATGAAAGGGTTCTATTCCTGAGCATACTCAAGCGTAAGAGAAAAAAAAAGACTCGATTAGTAAAGTATTTCGGTCGCTATCGTGTTAACAAGAAAATCCTCCGCACATACAGACACACGGACGTCCAAGACAGAACTTTTTTAAACTGTTTTTTAACTAGTTTAAATAACAAAAATGACATCAAAAATATCATGAATGTTAAAAATAGTGTTTTTTCTTAATATGTGTGTGTATGTATTATCTTACAAGTGCAATGTATGATACATAAAGACATTTTAAGTTTGAAAAATCAGATGTTTTGCGCGAAGTGACAGTATTACCCACCTCAACGCTTCGCTTATGAGGCGTGCAAAAGGCCAATTAAACGATAATACAGATAAGGAAAATATAATTCCATTTCAATACCAACAGGTCAAGGTGTGTACTAATAAAGGAGCATACATTTACCCACACACTACAAATTAATGCGGCAATTACACAAACGATCTCGCTGTTCCCGTAATAGAGCACCTATTAGCCCACAAAACGTACAAATATAAAACCGGCCAAGTGCGAGTCGGGCTCGCGCACAAAGGGTTCCGTAGCAGCAAATATAATAAATTACAGTTAAATCAACCTATCTCAAAAACTATAAGAGATACTTTGATCAAACCAAAAATCGTTGAAAGAGTTAATTAGCATGCATCACCTCTATTTTTTTTAGAATTTTATACCCCGTAGTTATAAAAATAGAGGGGGGGGGGACATACTTTTTACGACTTTGAGAGCTGATATCTCAAAAACCGTTCACTTTAAGAAAAATGTTTTTTAGAAAACTTTATATCATTTTAAAAGACCTTTCCATTGATACCCCACACGGGTATGTACATCGAAAAAAAAAATTTCATCCCTCAGTTACATGTATGGGGGGCCCCACCCCCAATTCTTTTTTTTACTATTTAGTGTCATATTTTTGTAGCGGTTCATACAACACATATTCCCATCAAATTTCATCACTGTAGTACTTATAGTTTCCGAGTAAATCGGCTGTGACAGACGGACAGACGGACAGACGGACAGACGGACATGACGAAACTATAAGGGTTCCGTTTTTGCCATTTTGGCTACGGAACCCTAAAAACACATTGCGTGTATTGTCTCAATATTTATATTCAACATTAGTTGTGCCCCGCGGTTTTACCCGCATTGCTGCGCTCCTGTTGGTCTTAGCGTGATGATATATAGCCTATAAACTTCCTCGATAAATGAGCTATATAACACCGAAAGAATTTTTCAAATCGGACCAGTAGTTCCTAAGGTTAGCGCGTTCAAACAAACGCTTTAGTAACTCGGTAAATAGTTCTCGTGTGTCAAAGAGAGCCAGTTAATAAAGATTTACGGTGCCCTTTTGTTCTGCCTCTTATCTCGCCTTACACACTATTCACGCATGATTTATTTGATATCCACGGTCATCTAACGAAAGGGTCTGATGAATCTGTAGCCCTAGACAAGATGACTTTCTGCTAGGATAGTCAATTATCCACTGTATCGTGTTATTTACACGCTTTTATTCTCTCTTCGCAACATCTCGGTTATTGATTACTTTTAATGTGAAAGGTCAAAGATCTTTTTAAATGTAGATTTTTATTAATAACTTCAAATGATTATTTAAGAGACCGACTGGATAAAGAAAACTCTAAGTGTCGTGAAACTGAGAGAAGTTATGAATATAATAAATGAGATAATTTATTTAACAACCTTTGTTATAATCACAATACAAAGGTCTTTAATTAAAGGCTCGCCGAGGTATATGTAAAAGTATCTGATCGAAAATTCTAAACAAAAATCTCTGTATTACCACGTAGGTATAACGAAATTTTCTTATGCTTCGTTGGTTAATTTCGACATTTATTTAAATACGTTATGATTTTCACAAATAATTAATACGATTCGGAGCTTAACATTATTAACATTAAGCAGTATCGGATTCCATAATAATTTGTTCTCAGAAATACGACGCTATAAATTTTATGGTGATATAATTTTAAAATATTATTTTATTTATTTATTTATCTACTTAAACACAGTAAAAACAATATAGTTTTCTCAACTGTATAATACATATTTTACATTTACTAACGTAGATCATAGCAATTGGGTTGTATAAAATTCTATTGTAATACTCGCAAACATAAACAAAAAAATTTCGAATGTATGTACAAAAACATCTAATAACACAATCTTATTACAACTTAGCATGAGAAACTTTCTGGTCGCTTTATAAAAACTATAAACTTTAAACAACACAGCGCAGTCCTAGGAAACTCGCTCCTGCAAAGTTCGCAGCCCTCCCTCGAGACAATTACATTCATCTCTAGAAAAACCTCAGGCGGCCTGTGATCTCAATATTGTGGCTTCACTTAATCCAATCTACGGGCGTCCCTGTACGGCCGAAAAAGAAATATTCCATACGAGAAGCCATTACGTTTGTACATAAAGAAATAAGTATAAATCAGGAGCGTTGGCCATTACTGCAAGGAGTCGTGTTATTGTGCACGCTCCGTCACGTTTACGCGACGCGAATGTGACAAAATAACCGCCATTACTGAACAAACAGCCTCCTACTGCTCCTACTAACGCTCACCCTGAAATGCTCTTGATCTTGTGATGTTTAGGGCGATTTAACTTGTACTTCGCGTTATCTTTTATTGTGGGAACGTACGTTTCTATCTTTATCGAAATATAAGCACGAAGAGTTCTGTGTTGCATGAAAAATAACGATTACGATAGTTGAATGAAGTTATGTTAACACTTATCACCGTCTTAGCTATTGTTTATATTAAGATTTATTTATTTTTATGAACACGTTAAGCATATATGAGTTAATTTTGTTGATAAACACAATAAGTCTTAGGGCCTTCGGGTGATGATTTTGCGTTGTAATAGAGACAAATGAAAAAGTTTATCACAGAGCTTGTAAAATGGAGACATATCCAACGACGAATGGTGGTGAGCTTTCTCAACTGAACCTTAACGTTCATTTCAGACAGGAACTTAAAGTGAACCAAGACGTGAGTCGAAAATAAGCTTTGTCGTTCGTCTAGACCTAACGAACTTCTTCAAGAAGTGTATTGTCTAGTTCCAGGCTACCTACTTTCTTTAAAACTAAATTTTACTGAAGGAACAATGGACAATTTTTACACTATATACGAGGTGCATAAAAAATGGAGGTTAATTATTTAAGTATAGCAATTTTCTTTTAAACATTAAGTACGTGTCCTATTTCAGTTTTAGGATTTTTATTTACCTGTTATTTATGTACATTAGTAGTATATTAAACAGTTTTTAATGTGATTGTATTTTTTTCATCGAATTCAGAATTACAACAACAGCATTGCCTGACTATCTACCAACTTAAACTCATGCCAAAATATAAACCGACCAAAATTATCGATTCAACCGAAACATTCTAGGCAACTTGCCGTTTGCAACGGCCGTATTATCTCAAAAGCTATGAAACAAAGCCGAGAAAGATCTGTTTCTTTATCTTCCCACGGCCCCGGTAGGCGTGGGTTAATGATGCAGAAAATTCGTACAATTTCTACGGCTGAGCGAGGGTGTACTGAAACTGGGATTATTCAGTATAGCATGATTACTGCTCGAACCCGTACCACAGAGCTGACTTAGTTAAACCAAGAGGTGCCACGTATTTATAATGAATGCAAATGGAAAATCCCGCGCGCGACAAAATAACAGGCTTGTTTGTTGGCTGTCTATTCTTATTTCTTATATACGTAGGATTTTGGCTATTGAAGTGTTAAAACAAGACTACATTGTTAAAGTGTAGTTTGTGGAAAATTTAATGTGATACAGTTTTATTATGGGTATAATTCTATATTCATAATAATTGAACAATTATCCAAAGGAAAACCGAAAACAATAAATGATCCATTGAAATGTTACATTTTTTAGCCCTAACCTTGCATTTTTTAGAGGACGCAATTTTGTTTTTTTGATGTGTAGGGGGGGTCAGTGTGAAGCTAAAACCAAGTTTGTGGGGTCGCCACCCTTGTCCCACGGCCGCCATCTTGAAAATAGCGGTTGAAATGGTTTTTACGATATATCTCTTAAACTATTTAACTGATAAAAAAATATCGTTAACATTATTTGTTGCAAATTAAATTCTCTACAACTTTGGTGTAGTAACTTTTAGTCGTAGAACTATAAATAAAAAAGTTATAAGCGAAAATGTTCAGAAATTAGAGCCATTTATATTTTTCAATAAAACTTTTTTTTATCATTTTACGAAGAAATGATATCAGACCATTTTTGTAGATTGTTTTTCGAGGAACAACTTTTATGTACAACATTTTTTCATAACGTCAATAACTAAGGTTTTACAGCGCTCTGAAGTGAGTACTATTTTTCAGTACTCTTAACTATACATATATTGGCTATTGGCTCTTTTCTCATACTCCAGAACAATAGAAGCACACTGCAGAACATTTCAGACCTGCTTTTCGACGTAAAAAAAAGTCGCGCTTCCAGACTCTACCTCCTGGGTGGTGGGGAAAAGATTCAATAATTAATTATTAGTGATATTGCAAAATTAATTATTAAAAATATTATAATAACAAAAAAAAACCATTACTGATGACAAATTATTATTAGTACACACATAATATAAGTATACTGTATAGTTCAGAGTACTGAAAATTTGTACTCACTTCGGAGCGCTGTAAAACCTTAGCTATTTAATTAATGAAAAAATGTTGTATATAAAAGTTGTTCCTCGAAAAACAATCTACAAAAATGGTCAAATATCATTTCTACGTAAAATTATAAAAAAAAGTTTTATTGAGAAATATAAATATCTCTAATTTCTGAACATTTTCGCTTATAACTTTTTTATTTATAGTTCTACGACAAAAAGTTACAGGATCAAAGTTGTAGAGTATTTAATTTGCAACAAATAATGTAAACAAATTTTTTTTATCAAATAAATAGTTTAAGAGATATATCGTAAAAACCATATCAACCGCTATTTTCAAGATGGCGGCCGTGGGACAAGGGTGGTGACCCCACAAACTTGGTGATAGCTTCACACTGACCACCCCTACACATCAAAAAAATAAAATTGCGTCCTCTAAAAAATGCAACCCCAAATGTAACTTTTCAATGGACCAAAAGACGAATGACAACATTTAGATTACCTATATCATCATTGATATAGACACATAGATACTTTATTAGATTTATATGTATTAAGAATTAATGTATATTATAATTTATAAAGTTACCCGAGATAAACTTGGAAGATTGAACAAAAAAAAGGACGTGTGGCACTCGGGGACTGCCGCGGTAAAGCTATTTCATAGCATGCCTTCAAGCCGCACCTCCGAGCCCGTCGGAGTGGGGAGCGTGAGGTTTTTCGTTACGGAATTTCTCGATTCGGTCCCTGCGCTCAAGGCCCGCGATAGAAGCTATGCAATAGCTTAATAAACCTTCTGAACAGAAGCAATTTCAGCATACCCTAATTCCGAACGGAAAGCATAACCTCCGTCGAGTGTCCATCAAATTCCCACACAACATCCGTCAAAGATCTAAATTTAACTTGAATAACATCTATGACGAGGTACTCGCACGATACAGAAATAAACTACAATTAACATTGTATTGGCATATATTTAAATTAATTTTTTCGTTACATGTATCTTTTTAATTTTAATTAAAACTTAAAAGATTTATCATCATCATCATCATCATCAGCCCATATACGTTCCCACTGCTGGGACACGGGCCTCCTATGAGGGTACAGGCCATAATCCACCACGCTGGCCAAGTGCGTGTTGGCGGATGACACATATCGTCGAACTTTATAATTCTTCGACATGTCGGTTTCCTCACGATGTTTTCCTTCACCGTTCGAGCAGTGGTGATGTTACAACATGCGCAGATAAATTGAAAAATCAATTTATTTCCTGCGCGCTCGCCTGGTCTCGAACCCCGGACTTATCGATTCGAAGTCCGAGGTCTCACCACTGAGCCACCACTGCTCTTGAGCCACCACTGCTCTAAAAAGATTTATAAAATCAATCAAAGTTAAGATGAAAAAAAATATGTATCAAAACGTGGTGAGAATGAAAATTATCCTACGCTACGTTGAAAAACGAACACACTATGGATAGTAGTTAAGGATACCTATATGAAAGAACAATTGATTTTAATTTTATTTTTTCTCAGGGAATTTTAAAATTTAGCAATTGCCTATTATTTCAGGGTACAAGGCTCTAATGCCAAAATATAAAATATGATCAACACGATACGACAATTATTACAAGTCGCAATGAAGTTTCTGATCTTTCAACATATTCCATAAAAAATCGCAAATAACTTAATTAATAGTCCTCTTAGAATTCAAAGAAAATTAAATATGATTGTGAATGAAACGGACCATCCCCATTACCATTTAAAGCCGTAACAAGAAAGAGACAAGAAAAAATCCTCAGCGGAAATTTCATGTAAATTGGGTGAGGCACGAGCGTCGTTCTTTTTTAAATTTGTTTATTACGAACCAGCCATTGTTATTACTGAAAGCTGACAACCATATAAATTTTATTTATCTACAACTAGCGACCCGCCCCGGCTTCGCACGGGTGCAATGCTGATACTAAATTATACACTACAGAAAAACTGTGAACGTTGTATATAAAAACATAGCGGCCCGCTCCGGCTTCGCACGGGTATAAAATATATATTATCCGGGCGCGCGGCCGGCCGGTACCGCCGCAAACGCTACGTCCCGCAATTTTTAAATCTGTAATATCTTCGAAAATATTCACTTAAATCATACGGTGTAAAGGGCCATATAGATCTATATTAAATGAACAATGTATTCAAGGTATTTAATTGGTTAAGGATTAATGCTGTATTGGTTAAAATCGCTTCGAAAATTAGCCATTATTTGTCGTAAAAAGTAAATGACAAAAAAAGTTATTATGGGCTATCCATAAGAGATAGACATATACCATCACGGACTTTTCTGTAGACCTTTTCAATGTGTATAATACTTAGTACATAATTTTGATAAAACTCGTAGGGTTCAGCCTGCGTTTGCAATGTAAGCTTAAAAAATGTAATTTTTTACGACATCACATTAGAAACCTCAAAAATAACAGTACTTCTCCACTATTTAATGGATGTTATTATACATATAAACCTTCCTCTTGAATCACTTTATCTATTAAAAAAAACCGCATCAAAATCCGTTGCGTAGTTTCAAAGATTTAAGCGTACAAAGGGACATAGGGACAGAGAAAGCGACTTTGTTTTATACTATGTATTGATTATTACAATGTGTTGAATGTTTTGCTTCTGTGCGTATTGGCAATATTTTTTATCTGTGCATGTTACGCTTCATATTAATATTTCATATGATATAGAGAATAACAAATAAAATATATTTATTTTCTCTGTTACGTAGTACATAGTCTATTAAAATTGTCTATATATTTTGAAATATTAAGTTACTTTCCTCCTCCATAAATAAATTATGCTTTCGATTAAGTACAAATCTGGCTTTTAATTTTATAAGATAAAATAAGCAATTAAGGTTCAGAAATTTCGTCTTAAAAATATACATAATATGATACCATGCTCAGAATAAGAAAATTCGTTCTCTTTAATTATTTTCTTCCTTTTAGATTTTCACAAAACGAATTTTTTATATTACACTGATTGTTACAGAAAGTATATTTTTTCTTAAATAAATATTTTTTGTAATAATCTACTAATGTATATACTTTGTTAAAATCCACATCGACATACTAATAAAAAGGTGTTTAAAATATAAGTGTTACTTTTAGCTACTTATGCACATACTTATACCTAATTAAAAAAGACGGGTTGCACTCCGGGAGTGCCGGCAGAAGTGAAAACTTGATTATTAACGTTGAGCATGTTTGATATCCATCCGTCTTACGCTTTTTCGATCAGGTCACGTGTCCTGACGCGAGTTTAAGATTTTATACCCATTACAGAAAAAGTGCTCAACGCCGCTAAAGAAGTTTTCACTTCAAAATATTATTCGCATTATTATAACTGTTCGAGAGCACATAGAAATATTTATAAACATCAGCGCTGAAATGACACCGCTATACGAATTTGAAATGAATGATAAATCAAATTTTATTTGCCAATATTCGATATACCGATATACGCAATGCGTAAATTGTGAAAATGTTTACATTTATCAAATGAAATACGTGACAAAGGAGACCGTTATCTAATAATAAGCATTTGTTCGTGTCGTGTTCGTGGCTACACAAAGGGAATGGACCATAAAATAAATACGTACCATGTACCTAGTATTCGATACATAAAATCTTGACAGGTGGGTCATCGTTAACAAGAGATATGGGTGTAACATAAGGGTAAATATTCATTTATCAGCATCGATTCGTGTTAAGCTGGGCGGGCTGAAGCTGCAATAAGTTTGCTTTCGGCTGACCACCTATTTGCCTAGTGGTGAGCGCTTCGACGTTACAATCGGAATACCGGGATTTATCTCCATTGAAGAATAGAAAAGCAAATTATCTGTATAGTACAGACTAATGGCAGCAGTAATATCAAATATAATAAAACTAGCTGTGCTCCGCGGTTTCACCCACATTGCTCCGTTCCTGTTGGTCTTAGCGTAATGATATTATATATAGCCTATAGCCTTCCTCGATAAAGGGCTATCTAACACCGAAAGAATTTTTCAAATCGGACCAGTAGTTCCTGAGATTAGCGCGTAAAAACAAACAAACAAACTCTTCAGCTTTATAATATTAGTGTAAAAAAAAAGTGAAATACCATGTCCGTCAGTGGGGTAAGGGGCAGATGCATTATACATCTGTTTCACTGATCGATTTTCTTTAGGGACAAGTAGGTGATCAGCCTTCTGTGTCCTGCCAGACCGAGACATTTTATTGTATAGATATACTAAAATTTATTTAATCTTCGAATAGATATGAGTTGTATTGCATGTATATCATCCAATTTGCTTGATAACAAAAGATGATTTTAAAAATACCTATTTACTTTTACTCATGTACTTAAGCTTTGTAAATAACATCGAAATTCTGAATACAAGAAGCCGAACAAACGTAAAAAGAAAAATCGCGCTCCCATATCAACACAAAAGCCATTTTATTTAGATAAATTGCGAATTAATATTGATAAATGTTACATTTTCAGATTGTCGTCGGGGAAACCTTTACAAATTAATAACGTTAGAACATTTTATACTTTGTAATAGAATTACCTTGTATTTTAATTCAAAAATGAACATTAAATATAATACTGTTAAATGAAATATAACTTTGATCTTAGAGTAAGTTTGGATAAAATTGTTTGGCAATCGTATTTACAACTTCGCCGAGCGTACCATTTTAATTCTCATTGATTATTTAATTTCAGAATTTACCGAGTTCTCTATAGTTGTATTATTATAAATTCAATTTTAATTAAAGAATAACAATACATTTTGAATACCTACCCAAGCGAAAGAGTTTTCTTAAAATAAATAAAAATAAATCGCATTGAATATCCATTTGTTAATTATAAATACGGATAATAATAATTGTTTATGACCTTTAAAATCCCTTTTGAATAGAACTGTTGGCGACATATGTTATTATTCTGTTTTAAATTCAGAACATTTCACTCTGTCAGATAAATGTAATTCTTACTTTTGTTTTGTACCTAATCTACCCTCGGCTACCCTCGGTACGATATTCACATTAATGCTTCAATAGTAATTGCTCCATTAGACTAATAATTAATTTATACGATTTACTTAGTTGCGGAAAAGAGATGTCACTGTCAGTCAAAGTTATTGATTGTTATTGCATCAATTGACTCCCATAGGGCTATCACAAGATACTTTTTTGACCAATATGCATATGCATGCATTTTGTATCATTTTTTTCCTTGTAGGTAAAACAAATCATAGACAATATTAATGGGATTATAGCGTTACATGTATCGTAAAATAAATAATAATAAATACTCGTAAATGCCCTGAAATATTATCTTGAAAAAATGATCAGTAGTACCCAATACTAACAAAACGACAACAACTGTACCTATTCAGAGAAAAATATTCAATACAATTAATTAATTAGTAAAATCGTTGGTAAACTGTATTAACTATGTACTGTGTAACGTTATCATAAGGTAAAATAGTACAAAATTTTAAACACCTAAATTCTATTTACTCTAATAATAACGGATTTAATGCGATTTTCCTTTTAGAGATAAAAAAAACGAAGCGACATGATTTAATTATTTGGAATAAATTAAATAATGTAAGCGTATTTATGCTTAGTTATTTCTGAATTTTATTCTGAGAATTTGAATGGTGGCAACCCTAGACATCCGAATAATAGGGCAGTCTATTGTCAAGCAAGTCACGTCGCGGGAGGGTTGCCATGTTGTAAAATTGTACGCAGCTGGCTGAATTCTCGAAAGCGGACCAATTTCAACCGAAAAAAGCAAATTCAGTGATGATTATTCACGAAGTGAACAACACGATGCCAGCAAAAAGGAGAATATCAAAACATAATTCGACGCATTATTAAATGAAATTACCTACGTTCAAGTGATTATAATAAAACTGGAAATGGGATTCAATTTCCTAAACTCATGTCCCGAGCTTTGTTTTTCAATCCCACACAAATTAACTGTCACCCTTAACAAAGCAGCTTTGTATCCACATAGACCTCGTCGGATAATATTAGTTTAATTCTCCTTAAATAGTTTAAACCTAACATGGTCAGGGATATGTAAGTAGTTATATTTATAGTATAGTTATATTATAGTTTACTTCCCTATCATTGCCGAAAAGGGTTTCCTTTGTTGTGATACTATTTCTCAACATCCGAAATTTATTAGCAGTATATACGATACATGTCAAATATTTCAATTCATTAGTATAATATTATTAATTCTACATTGCTCATAATATCTCTTCTAGACAGGAGGAATGCAGGAATGTGTAATAAGGGCTAAAGGAAATACAGAACACAGCTTCTCATTGGATTAAAAGGACAAGAAGATTTACATTGTGCTTTTAATTAAAACATCAATTGTTTATTATCCCATATAAATAATATTCTTAATTATGTACATATTGTTATTAAGCTTAACAACGAATTAGTACTACAAAATGTAAGGTATATAAGTACGTGCATAAAAAGGCAGCATATATAACGAAAAATATTCTGAAACAATAGAACCGTCGAGAAAACAAAACACTCGTTTTAATGAGAGATATGTAGAGTATGCCACTGCATTTATTCAAAATTTGCCTTTACTAAAAATAAAAATAATGATGCGTGTTCTCATCATATGTAACAGAAATGCTGTTACAATAATTGTAACATTTATATTCATCGTAAGTACAATTCGGCATTTCAGAATTTATACTACTTACCTTTAAATTGATTACATAATTTACGTAGTCTAAAACGAAACGAAGCCTTCTTAGATCGATAACAAGTCTCTTGGGCAATCCAGACATTAATTTATTAAATAGTAAGAAGCAATCGGGAAGATTAAATTTAAAAATGAACGAGGGAAGCGAATGTTCCTTCATTTGCTTAAGGCCAAAAACTTGGAGGGGCACTAAAATTTGATATCGGTTTGGAGTTCGGAGGACACCCTTACTTTATGGCAGCAATTACTACCAACCTTCATCTTGAATATTACGGGATTGGTTTTGAGTTTTATGGGTTCCCGGGATTCGTAGTTACTGCAATCAGAACTTGTTCCAAGCTTACGAAGGATCTTAGCCAAGTCTCGACGGAAACGTAGAGATATTTTTACCTTGAGAAAATAACGATTATCAAAATAATTCGTTGTTATTATATTATGTTTCAAAAACAATGAGATATACTGCAAAAAAATATTAAGCATTTTTTATATTTCTATTTTATATCATGTCCATAACATTTATAATATAAAATTATGTGAACGCTAACATACAAGCTCAATCTTATTCCATTCTGTAAAAACATAGACAACATAGAAACAGAACAAGACACATTCATACAATTGTAAGAATAAGCGAACAAAGCACTTGCTTAACACTAACACATCCTTGGGTATATTTTTACTTTACTCACCGCTCATATTGAATCGATTACCTATACAAAAATAATCCAACATTGATGAGGATTCGCAGCGTACAAAGAAGTAGTTCTTGATTTGAGAAGTAAAAGAAGACCAACGCGATATTTCTATCTGAGAAATAAGATTATTTAATCTATACGTGTTGCTATAAGCTTAAAACTCGAAAATGGCTCGCCCATTTCGGATAATTTATTTTAACGTTTTTGTTAAGGCACAAGGAAGGTTCTCATAAATGAAATCACGAAAAAGGAGCAATAGAGCAGAACAACGTCTCGGGGGCAACTGAATAACGTGCCAAAAGAAAAAAAATAATTCTTATTGTTTTTTTTTTATATTTTTATGAATCATTTCAGCAGCATTATTACCGGTTAACTCATGTTAACATCGAAGCTGAAAACGGAAACTTATAAGTAGTTTAGATTATTTCACAAAATATTTTTAGTCTTATGAAATTTCAATTTTGTGTAAGTACATGAAAGTAGTCAAAGAATATAAAAATTAGTATCTGTTATAGTGCAGTTTATTAGATGATAAACCACCAAGCTGTATTCGTTAACAAAACATATAGCCAAAATTCGAGTTCATCTATATACTTATAATAAATCTGTAGAGAGGCCAATTCTGTACATGAAATA
>CAJQZM010040667.1:0-66466 GCA_907164665.1 Colias nastes | reverse complement strand
AGGGCCTCTGCGTGTTGGATCCGTGTCCCCACGTAAGCCTTCCAAAGATCCGGGTACCGTCCTTCTGGTGGTACCCGAGTATTATGGAAATGAGAAACATAATAATAATAATAAACACTTTATTGCACACACAAACAAAACAAAATCAAACAAAAAAAATACAAACAAAGTAATATAGAGCGGTACAAAATAGGCGGCCTTATCGCTAAGAAGCGATATCTTCCAGGCAACCTTAGGATATAGGAAAAGTTTGAATAAAAATAAACAATTGGAAAGTAGAAGGAGCATAGCGAAACATAATAAAAGGTGCAAATAAAAGTAGTAAATAGATACATAAATACAAATATTAAAATATACATAGCGAATAAAGAAAAAGAACAGGATAAGAGTAACTAAGTAAGATAGATAAGAAAGAATGAAACATTTAAACGTCAGTTGTGAAGATAATGCTGTTTGACTTGATATTTAAAAGAGCTTATAGATTGAGCTTTCCTGATGTTTAATGGGAGCGAGTTCCACAACCTTACAGCTTGCACGGTAAAGGAAGCATCGTAAAAACGGGTTTTGTGAGCGGGCATGCGAAGCGTAAGGTTGTCCAAGGAGCGTAGATCGAGTTCATGGGAAGAACCCAAGAACACGAATCTATTTTTAAGGTAGGATGGGGATCTAGGATCAAAAAGGATATTGTAAAGAAGGGAAAGGATGTGAGCATTCCGGCGAAGTCGGATGGGCAGCCAATTGAGTTTCGAGCGATATTCGGAGATATGATCATATTTGCGCAAGCCAAAGATGAATCTGATTGCAAAATTTTGAAGTCGTTCTAATTTACTAAGTAGCTCCTCATTAAGGTCTGGAAAGCATGCATCACCATAATCAAGGATAGAAAGCAACAGAGACTGCGCCAGCACAATTTTCGTAGGAACAGGTAAAAAGTTGCGCAGTCGACGTAAAGAGGAAGTAACTCCAAAAACCTTACGACTTACTTGTTTAATGTGTTCAGTCCAAGATAAGCTTTGATCGATATAAATACCGAGATTTTTAACAGAAGTACTATAAGGAACTGGGACTCCATCGATCGAAATATGAGCCAAATCCGAAAAACAAATCTTTGAAAGGAAATGAGAACTGCCTAAAATTATAACTTGGGTCTTTTCAGGGTTTAATTTGAGACCATAGGCGTGAGTCCAGTCGACAATGGATTGAAGATCAGTGTTGATGCGAGTGATCGCTTCTTCAAGATTTTCCATTGACGAATGGGTATAAATTTGTAGATCGTCTGCATACAGATGGTAGAGAGAAGATAATTTAGAAGAAATAGAGTTGATAAAAATACTAAAAAGGAGGGGTGACAACACGCCGCCTTGAGGGACGCCAGCAGAAACATCAGACCAAGAGGAATAAGATTCATCTACTCTAACGCGCTGCCGACGACCCTGCAAGTAACTACGAAACCAACCAACCACCGCAGGAGATACGTTAAGAGAACTAAGCAGAGCCAACAGGATATCAAAGTCAACGGTGTTGAAGGCATTAGAGAAATCGAGGAGAGCAAGGATAGTTAGCTGCTTATTGTCCATTGCCATACGAATATCCTCTGTAACTTTGACAAGAGCAGTAACCGTGCTATGACCCGTCCGAAACCCTGATTGAAAAGGATCTAAGAGGGAATTATAGTTCAGAAAGGAGCACAGCTGTTGATGAACTAACCTTTCTAGAACTTTAGATAGGAATGGGAGAACGGAAATAGGACGAAAATCGGAAAAATTTGATGGATTATTTTTTTTAGGGAGTGGAATGATGAACGCATCTTTCCAGGTCTGAGGAAAAGAACTCGAAGATAGGGAGAAATTAAGGATGTGGGTAAGTATGGGAAGGATAATATCAAGAATGGGTAGAATCATAGCACGGCCAATACCATCACAGCCAAGGGCATTCGAAGCGATGGCCAAAGTATTCTTCTTAACGTCACTGGCAGTGAAAGGTACAAGAACGAACGGAGGAGAATCAGGAGTTTGCATGGTGGAAAGAAGTTCAATGGTATCGGTTTTAGTTTTACAGTCCAAAGTAGACATTGACGATGAGAAATGTTTGTTAAGGTGATCTAAATCTAAATTTACAGGAAGTGAGTTATTCTGCGATTTACCAACTCCAAGCGTTTTTAAGAATTTCCAAGTAACTGCAGTGTTGCCGCTCTCAACGGATTTGTGAATGTGGCGTCGTTGTGCATCTCTACACATCGTATTACAGCGATTACGAATAGCTTTATATTTTTCTCGATTGGAGTCCGAGTTATTCAGTTTAAATTTGGCTTTCGCCAGATTTTTTTTGTGAACAACGGATCTAAGTTCATCTGTTAGCCATGGAGCAGGACAATGCTTAATTTTAACTGCTTTAATTGGTGCATGATTGTCGTACAATTGTGTTAGCAGTAAATTAAAAGCGGACACCTTGGAGTCTATGCAGTTGACAGATGTGACAGGTGACCAGTCAATTTTTTGAGCATCATCACACAGACGCTCAACATCCATTCCTCGAAAACTGCGCTGTAACAATACTTTGTGCTTTCTTTTCGGAGGACGAACACGGTAAGAAAGGAAGACAAGGTCGTGGAAAGAGAAAGCATCAGCAGTGCACTGACCGTGCTTGGAGACAAGATCAGGAGAGGAAACAATAATTAAGTCAAGGAGAGAAGGACAGCAGCCAGGAGCAAAATGAGTGGGATTAAGAGGAAGGATATTGAGGTTACAGGAGGATACAATATTTTTAAGCTTGTCACTGCGGATGTCATTTTTAAGGAGGCAAGTATTGAAGTCCCCCATAAAAATGACATGATCATAAAGAGGACGTACATTCTCTAGCGTTTTTTCAAACGCCGGAAAATAGTTAAAGAGAAGGGAAGGAATATAGAAAACTCCTAAAAGAAGTTTAGTGCGGGAAATCATGACTTCAATTAGCAAGTGTTCGGCCTCGTCAACTGGTGGCGGTTGTGGAGATGTGCTAATAATGGAGAATGCCAGGTCGGAACGTAAATATATAGCAACTCCACCACCCACCCGATTGGTACGGTCGTTACGAACTAAATTGAAGCCAGGTAAGGAGTAAGAGGTAGAGGAAAGGCAAGGTTTGAGCCAGGTTTCGGAAATAAGGATAGCGTGAAGGGAGTTACAATTAAATGATGCAAGCATATCGGTGAAATGTGCCGGAATACTCTGAGCGTTGATATGGATAACATTAAAATTGTTTGAAACATCAGAAAATGTAGAAGTCAAACATTTATCAAGTGGTGGTATGTCAATACTCTGAAAACTAACATCACAACTATGAGCGCTTACGAAGGAATCACAATCACTATCATTCAAAGACGAAATGTTGGAAATAAATAATTTATTATATTAATATATGAAAGAAATTTGTATTTATATATAAATAAATAATATCAAATATATAAAATAAAAAAAAATATACTTTTCCTATACCCGCCAGCTACATAGAAAAAAAAAGTTTCCAACAAACAAGTAAACACAAAAACAAAAACATAAAACGGAACGTACTGAAACATTACAAACAAAGTTGACATTACGGTTGACATTGATTCACTGACATTTGACATTAGACATTTACGACAAGTCAAAAGTCAAAACACAATAATAAGTCATAACAAGAGTGACATCTAAAAAACGTGTGAAGTGTAGAAATTAATTAATTAACTACGGGGGTAATTTAACTTGCCGAGGGCACAGATAAAAAAAAGTGACACAGAAAATAGATACAATTACAACAAGAAGAAAATTACAACAAAGATAATTAATATTATGGATACTCATATAATGAAAGGTTATAAGGGCTCACTTTCGTCCGATTCTTTTGGGCCGGGTGTTGCCTGAACCCTTAGGCGCTGGAGCAGTAACGGATGCAGCGTTTGGAGCCTCAGCTACTGGATCGCTGACGATAACGTCGAGTTCATCAGAACTTGTGACCCGGTGTCTTACACCATCAGCGGTTCTCACAATAATGTTTCCATCCTGGGTCCAACAGTTAGAAACCCCAAATTTCTTACGAGCCAACATAAACGTATCGTGCCGAGCTTTTGTGAGAAATTCGGAAATAGTAATTCCCGAATTTTTAAGGCAAGTTTTGGAGAACCATACCCGATCTCGAACTGGCACACGGTCAAATTTAACAATAATTGGCCTGTTTCTATCAGCCGAGTAATGGCCCAAGCGATGACAACGACTAAATGACTCAGCATTAACATCTGGCAGTTTAAGGCGCTCAACAATAACTTTAGCCACAAGATCAGCGGTGTTCTCCTTCTTCTCTTCGGCAATACCATGAAAGAGGAGCATCTTGCGTCGAGAGCGAGTTTCCTGCTGGTCCGAGATTTTAAGCAATAACTCCACTTGTGCATGTAGCGTTTTGAGTGAGGAAGTTACAAATGTGCGAAACAAATTAAAATCAGTTGTGTTCTCACCCGAAGTTGTTTCATTGTTGAGTAGCTTCCTTTCAAATTCTGCCATTTTAGTGTTGAAATTAACAGTCATCTCTGACAAAGTGTGCTTAAGTGACTCCATGATAATGGTAATTTGAAATAAAACTTGTAAGTTGTAGATTAGAGTGAAAAATAAAGGAGAATGATGCTGGTAGGTATAGCTTTTACACAATCATAACTTTACACTGAGAAATCAAGTGAAAATATTTAAAAATTGAATTTTAAGTAGAGCAGTTAAAATTTGATGTTGCTAGGTTCACAACTCAATTATATTTAACATTTAACGCAAATTTCATGTAACATTTATAAAATTACCATGATTTAATTTTCTGATTTAATACTGGTCCGTAAATTTAATTAAAGCAATCACGCATAAATGAGCATTAATGACACCATCTCAAACATTCAAAGTATGCCTGTACCTGTCACTTTCAACGTTTTCGAATCAATGAGCACAAAATCGCCTTTCCCATTTTCATCCCTATCGCCCATAGTCGAAATCATGACTTCGCCGGTCGCTAGGCAGTGTACCGAGTGCGGGAAACTGCAGTTGAACGACCTCATTTCAGAGCCATCGATTACCTGGTAATGAGATTTTCGGAGCATGAATACACTATGAAAAAGATATTGGGAGGCGATAAGACGCTCTCGACAAAGTTCGTTCAACATGTTACGGTACGATGAAATTGCTTTAATGCTAACCTTCGATTAGGTAATACTTCCGAACTTCGGCTTGCACAGATACTAAACTTACGGGAGATACGTTACAAGTTTTAGTTTGTTATTTTGCTTAGAGGAGTTCGTTTCTCACGAACCTGTAAAAATAGATCTTATGATCTTAAGTAGTATCAAAGTAACTTTGTGTTATATTACATGAAGCAAATATTATTATTATCTATAGAAAATTAAAGTTGTATTCTAGTTTAGTGTTGATTTTGGTCCTATGAAATACAACAAGCTTTTCCCCTATGATGTTTTGATTCAGATTGTATAATGATTATAAGGTCTATACGTATACCATTCAAGACCTCTATAAAAAAGAGTCGATAACCGAATAATAGCTATACTTTTTATTACACGAATAATGCCCTGATCTCGTATTCTGTAAATGGCAATAAAAGGTTAAATAGGACGCAATTTATGCTCAGTTCTCGCCCAAATAACTAGTTTGACATGGACCAAAATGTTCCAAGTTTGTAGATGGATCCTAGATGAGTTCTAGGTAGCCGTAATTTCACTTGTGAACTATGTGCCACTGAATAATTATTGCGCTCTAGTTGATGAACGACTTAATTGGGACTGGCAATTAACAATTATTGCTTTGCGTACATTTTACGTAAATTGTTTTATTGGCTACGTGTAATAAATGTAATCGAATCGTAATCCTTGCTTTAAATCGCAATTTAATTCGGGAGGCTCTTGATGAGTTATTACTTGCAATATTGACTAATGACACTAATGACCTAATTAACACACATGGGAATAATAATGGATGATCTCATAAATCAAGAGATAAACAAATAACTATTAATGACTTTAAATTATGACGGTATGCATCAATTATTAAATACCAATACCTTTCTTAACCATGCATCATTTAAATGTAGAATTTGAAGAGCTTAATTATGTTACAGTTTCACAAATTGGTGTTAAGATTTGCTTCCCACTAAAAATTTAGATAGATATATTAAATATAAACAACCAAGTACCTATATTTAACTACCCGAAAATCTGTCACGTCAAAAGCCATCACCGCGAAAGTTGCGAACTAGGAATTGCCGTAAAAAGTGGAAATTACAAAAGTTCCCTCGATTCGTTGACATGAAAATTCAGTTTTATGAGTTCGCAAACAAGATTCAGCTTGTGTCCGCGACTGTACGAATATCAAGTTCTTAAGTATGGGACCGCAATAGAAACTTTATAGACCAGTATATAAGCGCTTCAGCGCTATAAAAATGTACTTTACGTGGTCTTTAACCTCATGTTAATTGAACGCATATTCTTTGAAAACACATATAGTCATAGAAAAAAAGTAAAATATATTGTATTGAAAACATATCGTATCAAATCAATTGATTCGATATAGGTATTTCATTTCCGTTCGTTTCATTTTCTCACCTGTAAATGTAACGGGCTTAGAAAATATTTTATTTGTTATACCAACTTCAACAGTCTCTGATTTTTCATATTGTTATGTTTTATTAAAAGGACTTACTGAATTATTATTTTGGGAATATAGTCAATATTATATAGTGTTTATAACTGAAAATTTATACGTAAGCAACATTCATAAATACATACATTTCTATCCTCTATAAGAAATATCCAAATTACAGTGTCATAGATAATGCTCACCTTATGAAGCTCCGGTTTCCTAGGATTAGTCCCCACATCAAGCACAAAAACGTTACTAGAATGAAGGCTTGGACACACAAGCATGTCCCTCTTCAGCTCGGGCTTGTCGAAGCAGCTTGAGCAGACGTTCCAGCCGCTGTGATGTAACTCATCCTCTATCGTACCGGTATATGTACGATGAATTACCTGTAATTTTATCTGAATTTAGTCTTTGTCTTTATGGTCGCTTTATTATAAATTTGTTATTAGATTAGCTTTTACTCATATTTAAGGCATATTCAACAATTCCTTTTGATCCCTTCCCCATACTTTATAATAACACGACGTCAAAATCGCAAAGACGCACCTAACAAAAGATTGCGTGGTGCCATTCTCAAAGATTAACTTACAATATGTGTCTTCATTTTTTTCAGTAATCTTGAAACTTTGGAGTACCTACCTAGTAGGTACTTTAATAATGTATCTACTTAAACGACCACAGGGCACAGATTACTCTACAAATTATTCTGACTATTAATGATTTTATAGGAGCCTCAGATACTCTGAATGATATGAGAGATGTTCTGTAAAAATTCAAAAGATACAACAATACAAGCTTAATAAATTTTCTCCTACACCACGAAGAGCTTAACATATATTTTCACTCAGAATCTACTAGAATAGAAACAAATAAAAGCTAATACCATTTACAATTAATAACTTAAACTGTGATACATCGGTGTGTTGCATTACGCTTGTTAATTTAGATCTGTACTGCGCTGGTCCGACACAATGATACTTTTCCGAGTTAAATCCTGAAATCCTTCTGGATTACTCGCTGTTATTGTCTCCCTAGAACACCGTTCTATACCGAGCGAGCGTTGGATATAATTCTCTTTATTATATACTTAAGAGATTTATAAACAATGTAACAGTAGAATTATTATTGTATGTTGACTGTGCAAATAGTGACTGTGTAGTCTTCTTTGTATAATTGTGTAAAACAATTTTCTATGCTTATGCGAAAGCTTTTCAAACAAAAAAGGTACCCATTTTTATTTTATCAGGTTTAAGATAATGTAAGTGTATTCATTTATATTCAACTAGCAATTCGGTAGTATTGTTAGGAACCTATATCATCTCCAGAAACATGGGCTTTCCAAAACGTCCAAATGTCAACGATAAAATCTGAATATATTACTATTACTCGTATTATAATTTACTTTGAAACGACTACAATGGTTTAAAGTTGATGATGACAATACTATTAATTATTATCCATTTATACATATTTACCACACACACATACGTATACAATGCTTTAAAGCTTATACTGTATTTTAAATATTATATTAGAGTCGTAAAATAAACATTGTAAATTCAGTACATTTAGGAAATACGGTTGCTTTACGTGTAAATAAAAAGCATTGGCAATAGTAAAATCCGATAAGCGTGAAGTTCAAGTCGGTCAAGTTTTCATTCGGGCGAATTGTTCACTGCAAATATTGGTTCATTCTATCGACGTTTGGACAGGGGGTTTAGTTCGAACATGCAATCTCAGTCTTACAAATATATCGATTGCAAAAAATACGTGCTCTCTCGCCTCGCAGTTTCTATTTGCGAAATTCAATATTATTTTGTTTGTACTGCAATACGGTTAACGAGGTTTTGTTAGCTGTAAGGAGGGTGCCGAATATGATTGCAAATAGGTAATAGCTCTTTTGAAGTAATTCGGTTTTTATTTTTCCCCTCTTCATTGTGGGTATTCTAATCTTCATCAATAATTCAATCTTTAATCTCATGAAATCTTTTAAGTATTAGTAATTTGTCTGAATACAGATTTTTATGACATAAAATTAAGTAACTGCTTTTACACGTTAGTTTATTTTACACAATATAAGAACCCATCTTGTGTGTAAATCCATTTTCTTCAATTACGAATTTAACATTAAAACAACATCACTGCATTATTAAAAAATATGTACTTAGTACTGCGAGCGAATTTTTCTTTTGCTTAACAAAATTGTAATAACAAAATGTACCTGTGAATAAGTAGGAGATTCGGGATCCACGTCCACAGTAGATATGTAGTCTTGTTTAGTTTTATCTGGCTGCACACAGATCACGTACAGAAGGTCCTCTCTAGGGCCATTGTGAAATGCATCTAATGGCGTCGCGTACCCGGGACCCTTGCCTGTGAGATAATCTTTTATGTACACGCTTTAAGGACAAAGTGATTATTATATGAGAAGTTAATGTTGGGTAAGGTACTGTTGCGGTTGTAAAACATTTTTAAGTATCAGAATAATGGACTGGAACTTCTGCTGTACCACACATTCAACCATACAGAATTAGATACTCATTAAAATATGCCTGAGTTGAACACTACGTGGACTAGTAGGTAGGTAGCTATAGTTCTATGTAAACTGTACTCCGTGCATATTTTCTAATTCCAATGTACGATACTTTCATAACTATTATTATTCGTACAATGCAAAATTGCAGGTTTTAATTTGAACTTCATTATTTATTTATTTTTTATAATATTGAGCAGAATTAGGGTAACATTAGAGATTTGTTTTATACTACCTACACTGTACCGCCTGAAAATGAAACGTCATATTTTGATGATCAGTATAACATAATTATAAAGGTACTTATACATTCTCAAAAGTAACGCGGAGTAATTCTGTCTTAAAGAATGTTTGAAAAATTAGGGTGCTGTCAAAAACGCGCTTGGAAGTAAGCTGATACGGGACTCAACAGAAATATAAATGAATCCGCCACTCAAGCACATTCCCTTAGCTGTAATATAATAATAAGGCTTCCCATGATTTATACTAGCCATGAATTATATATAGGTTTATGACTAATGAGAATATTATTTTAATCTAGCACTCAATCACTCTGTATTCAATATTCACAACTTGATAATGGCATAATTACACGCTAATTAGATGCAAACATATTAATGCAATTACGTCGTATAAAAAATGTTGTTGATACATTTAGTGTAAATGTAGAAAAGTACTGAAATATTAAATTCTTAAATGTCATGCAGGATGTGTGCTGCTAAAATATTTATTAAGCAGAAATATTATTTTGATATTTTATTACAAACTAATAGATGATTCCTTGAATACTACGTTACTTCTTTATAGGCATCAACCTGAGAACTATCTTGTCTTCAATCTTCGAACAGATCTAATAAAACAAATAACAATGTCTGACAGGCGACCGAAATCTGAAAATAAATGCGCTTATCCCGTGACACAATAAAGGTATAAACTTGCCATTTCTTATTTATTTTATTTGTCGTTAAACGTACGTAACGTACGGTACGTAACGTACCTATCGGTAGGGGCATCATAAATGGGTGGTTCCACAAAGAAAATGACAAATGTCATTTTCCTCGGCCGAGTCATATGCCTGACCGAGTTGCCTCGCGAGGCTGCTCTCTCTGTGGAGACCCGTCCGCCTAATGAAGATATTTCGGTTTGCCAAAAATTTACACCCGATAAATTTAAAAAAGAGAAAGTAAAGCTAATACCTTTTATACATTATTAAAATTTACACCAAAAATACAAAACTAATAAATTTTGAGGTTATAAAAATAAACAGAGCGAGAGCTAAAATTATTCAATTACTAACATGGAGGGAGCGTCCCTCGCTTCTGTAATCGCGTCAGGTAATGCCTGCATATAAATTACTCCTTTGTGTTGTGTAATCTCATCAGTCGGCTATTGTTTGTTTATCATACGAATATGCATCCATAACTTAACACGCATCGTAATTTTGTTACCGCCACAATCACGCGCCTTTAAATTATGAATGTCCATATGAGTTTGCGTTTTACAGACTTTAATAATTAATGTTTATAGGAAGATCGTTTAATATCTATAGTTCTATTAGACTTGTGTTGATTTTGTACGATGCACAGTTTTATTTAATCTCTATTATTTATTAGATAATATCACACTAAAACCTAAAATCAGACCGGCTGTCTTATCCCACATTTTATGACTCTCTTGACGATATACTGGAAGATTTTCTAAAAATATTGTATACTAAAAGTAGGTTATAACTATAACGTTAAGTTGTAAAAAATATAGGATAAAAGGGCCTTAACAAATTACAATATAAAACATCACGATCGTTATTGGTTTATTATATCTGGAAAGCTTTTTTATCTTGAGAAACATGATCCTTGAGGTTTTTATAACCATTTCTTTAACCACATCCATACTTAATATTATAAATGCGAAAGTAACTCTGTCTGTCTGTCTGTTACTTAATCGCGCCTTAACTACTGAACCAATTTGCATGAAATTTCGTATAGAGATATTTTGATACCCGAGAAAAGACATAGGCTACTTTTTACTCTGGGACATAGGATAGGTTTTATCCCGGAAATCCCACGGGAACGGGAACTGCGGGTTTTTCTTTGACTGCGCGGGCGAAGCCGCGGGTGGAAAGCTAGTTAATAATAAATTACAAAGTTGTTGCATAGAATATTGTTAGAATTGGTTATAGGCAATTAGTAGGTAGGTACACCATAATGAAAATAAGGTAAATTAATTTTATCTTTTGCGTTATCGTAAGAACGTGATTCGTTACAATAGAAAATAATGAACCAAAGTAAAAATTATTATTTTACATTTTGTTTTATTTAAAGGTGTTCTATTATGTTTTGATGAAACAGTTGTTAAGTTCAAAGTAAAATATATTAAAAAGCGTCCATCCTCCCCTTTTCTCATAATTAATTATGAATACAATGTTTTTAAAATGTAACCTGATTGTTGAACAGTGTTTATATTAAAATATATCATTTCAGTACATCCATCCAGCATAAACAAAATAAAAAAAGAAATATTTTTAATTGTATAAAATGAATTTTAAGACAAAACACACAAAACATATTATTATTTAATGAATGAATCATCAGTTAATGAATGGCACATGAAATTTCGCCGTGTTACTAATAAAAGCAAATATGTGCTCAATTATGGTTAATGAGGTGAACACGAATATAAAATTATTTTAATATTTATGAATGCTGTGTTCAATTCGAGTATTCAAATAAATGAAGGTTATTGTATGTTAATAAATTTATTTTATAAGAATACTTCAGTTTAATGGTCAACTTTTATTCCACTTATAATGACACTAGCTTTGCGCCCGCGGCTTCTCCCGCGTTTTCAAAGAAATACCCGCATAGTTACAAGTGCGATTACCGGGATAAAACTTATATGTTAATCCAAGTTACCCTCTATATGCGTACTAAATGTCATTGTAATCGGTTCAGTAGTATTTGCGTGAAAGAGTAAAAAACGTACACACTTACATAATATAATATCAGTAGGATAGGATAAGAAGTAGGACTATTCAAATATAGATACGATATGCATATAATAAAAGTTTTGACTGTGATTTTCTGAACTAAAATTCATAATAAAGTATTGTTGTATAGTGTTTTATCACTTATGCATGTTTTATCTTCTAAAAATAATTCAGTTCGGCTTTATCGGTAGTGAACTGAATGGACGTAGCATAAATAATTTGATTTTTTTACCATCCATTTCATAATGAGAGAAGAAGCTGCAAAATATACTAATAAAAAATTAAAAATCCATTACCCATTCTGCCTTCTGTAAATACGAAAATAGTGGAATAAGAACTAAATTTATTTATCCTCATCATATAACTGCATTGTGTAAATACCTAACAACCCTTTAGTTTTTTATAAAAATTATACATCACATTTTCTAAATTAAACTCAAAATAAAATTTACCCTATTCCTCATTCATATTAAAAGCAAGTACATATTTAATTATCCCTAAAGATATTTCTTTTCAATCGACAAGCTTGGGTCATCTTTTAATATGAGCCCATCAGGTAGCCGTATATAAAAGCGTCTTTACATCTTTGATAGAAGTTCCTGATAGCTTTTCAAGTAGGTTACCGCCTCTGAAAAAACCTATTGAGAAAGAATGTCAACAAAGATTTCTTTGGTACTGTTTTCTTAGGTTTTTAATGAATATGGTTGGAACGAAATATCTAATATAGGTTTTGAAGGCTTTCAGCATTTATATTTATAAATGATTGCAAATACACACATATTTATTAAACATAACCTGTTTTAGAATTCAGAATGTTTTACAACCAATGAACATATTATATTTATAAAAGACTTTTAATGTCTTCACTTAAGAAATAATAAAAGGGGTGTAGCAGTAAATATTGTTCTGAATAATTCAATGAAAGAAAGCAATGCAAGCAAAGATATACTGAATACACATAGCAACCAACATAAAGTATATATTAAAGTATTAAAGTACATATTGTTATCATATGTTTATTTAAATTGGTTTAAAGTACTGATAAATTCGATACAACTCGTCTTGTGACAAGTCAAACAAACGCGGAGATATCGATAAAATAATTCATAGGTAATGGACCTAAATGGTTTTGTTATTATTCTACGGTTAAAAACTTTTATATTAGATATAATTATAGTGATATTTATGTTTATCTCCGGACAGGAATTCAAAATATTTTCGTATTTCAAAATCAACCTTATTGCTTACAACTTTACGACCAAGTTGCACAAACCGGTCCTTATTTACTATGACTGAAATAACTTAATAATTTACTAAATAAAAACTACATTTTGGTTGCAAAATTTCAGTTTTATTTCTGTTAAAATTGAGTAATTTTTCAAAATGAGATTGGTTTTAAAAATATCTCAACTCCATAACAAGGCCGCATAACAGATAAAACTGGTTGAGCTCTAATGAAGCGTATTGTTTACTAACAAGAAAACTATTTTTAACGCATATAAAACCGCACAGACGAATTATCTCCATACCTCTTTAGAACTATGACTTAAACATTACAATAGTTAATACTTTTTAATGTTTACTTACAGCAAGACATTTTTTATCCAATATTTTGTCACTCACGAGTAAATAACTGACAGATAAATAACCGGTCGAATGATCACTGACATACGCGACGCTCAAAGATTACGGTAAACGATAATTCTATAGCCGTCTCTTTCTTACACACTACATACATTTGTATGTTAATGCCTGAGTAATTAGGTGCAAAACACTCGAATTTTACGTCCCAAACATTTGCTACAGCGTTATTTTAATTCCATTAGCTATGTCCACACTGTGCCTTTTTTCGTTCATCAAGGGCATGCGTCACAGCGCAGTCAACAGCGCACACAACGCATGCCCTTGACGCATGCGTTTTTGACAGTTGAAAGCACAGCGCGCGCTGCGAAAGACGTTTCCCGCGTCTGGTGGATTTCTGTGCCACAAACCGTTCAACAACAAGATGAATTGTTTGGACACCTTGAATAAATATGAAAGAGACATTAAATTGTCTCCAGTAGCTAAGAACCTAAGTGTTATAGCTAATTTTATTTCACTAGGTATTGCTTCACGTAACTTGGTTGACTGCTTTGTAATTATTGGTGTAACCAATTTCAAGTCTATCGAAATTTTTTTCAGACATAACTACGTGTAAAATTTTTAAAAAGAATATCTTTATCTTCTCGTAGTTCTCTCATAATCACATTACTTCGATTATTGTAATAGCCTCGTATCCAAAACTTTCGCTTGGTTCTTTTTTTTCTGGAATTTCTTATGACCAAGTAAGCAGCACATATTCCACTGTAAAATGTTGTCGTCGCACATGTTTCCACAAGCTGACAAACTACGAATTAACTAAATGACTATATTGGCGTTGCGTTCGTTAACGCATTCAATATTGAATTCAATATTGAAAGCGACAAACGAAAGTTGAATAGAAAGATGAAGACGAAAGTTGAAGATGAAAGTGCATAGTGTGGACATAGCTATTAATGAATACATGATTTCATCATGGGAAATAAAGTTAATTGTATGTTGTACTGTATCGCAACGCTTTTATAGCATGTAGGTATGTAAGCATTTTAAAATTGATGTCGTGTGTATAAAGTGTGGCCTTTATTTTAAAAATAAATCATAAATGTCACCTTAAAACCGTAGATTTTTAATTCAGTAGTTCTTTTGCGATAAACAAAACTTTTATTAGGTTTAATAGGTACTCAAAATTTGTGTTCTACGTTAATAACAATAAAAATAATTTTCCAATAATCGAAAGCAATAAAAGTAAGTACTTTTCAAATGATAAGTTAAACGAGAGTACAGCTTGACAATATGAAACAAATTGTCTTTATGCCTTACCCAGATACGTGAGCAAAGATATCATTCGATGCAACATTCCCTCGCTAAAACCAGTGAAGGCGAAGATACTTTTCAGCAAAATTGTAGCTACTGAAATAAGACAGAGATATGCTACGTACCTACGTGCTTTGCCTGCAAATCGCGTATTCACTTGCCGTCATAGTCTTTGAAAGATTAACTGTTTCAAACTAAAGTTTATTGTCACAATTGGTATCGTCTTTTAATATTAATAGTTATCTATACATTTAAAAGCTAACACAATTCATCGCTTCCGCGACATAAAACTTCTACGCGCAGACTTGCGCCTGTGTGAGTGATCGTCTTGCATTATTCTCCGCAAACTAGAATGTTGATGAAACTCGTGACGTATAGAAATTTGTCTGCTTATATTTTTAAACAGAATTTGCCACAGCGCTTTGTCCTTATTTTTCCACAGTAAATCTGCAGTCTTCTCCTTAATCCTACGCATATTTTCCTCCAGTCTCCTAGCTTTTATTTCCATTTGTATGAGCGAACGGGTCGTATTTGTCAAAAGGCGGTACAGGTATTCTTTTCTCCTCGTTTTCCTCGGTTCCGAGACGGTCGCATTTATCATGGACTCGTATTGAATGGAGTCTGGCTCTTGAGTTTCGTTTGTAATCCGCGATTGTTCGGTTTTGATACGGAGCAAAATACCGGCAAGGACAATTACGAATGCAAAACTTAGGAGCATGAAAAGTTTGGCGTGGTTGTAGAGGGGTTTCGAAATAAAATTCATGACAGCGCTGTTTACTACATATTACGTGATGAGATGTTTGTTTGTTTGTTAAATGGATCGTGTCAGCAACAAGTCACGTGTTCGCGAGGCGGAACGCATGAGGCGCCCTCTCGCGTCGTCAGCAAAAACGGTACTGAGTTGAGGGAAAACACGCCCGCCGGTGCGACGCGCCCTGCGAGTTTCCCGATGACTTTTCAACTGAGATGCGCGAAAATTAAGGAAAGGTGGATGTGGCATGTTAGTTTTTAAAACAATTTGACACTTATTTCAACTTATTCTAGCATATCAGGCCTCTATGCGATGCTCTACTCACAATTGGCTAATGAATTCAAATATTGTGCTATAAATATTAATTACTACAGTGAAGATTATTTAATATTGATCGAATATCAATTGAAAGTTGTATAGAATTTGTAGATTAAAGTACCTTTTATAGAAAATAATTGAAAAATATTATTATTTAAAAATCTTCGTTATTTATTTAGATGCGCTTTTCAAGAAAGTTTCGTAGCTCGTTGGCAAGTGCGTAAGTAACAAAGGAAGGGGCATGAACTCGTCTACCTACAATGTCTCACTGGTTTCAGTAACAACTGTTTGTCTTATAGCTTTATAAACCCAGAACATGAAGGTATTATAATTTTGTGTATAATGTAAAATATTATGGATAGAATTTCTTAATAAGCGGGCCGTAACATTATAATCTACCTTTCACTATGAAGATATTTTATAACAATGTAGTAAATAATGGTTTTTTATGTGTGTGTTTCCAATGAATTATAAAGTGTAATTCTTACATTTGTTCAACTTTGGACAAGTAGTGATGTGAGAATATCTTATAGATGAAAATAACTTGTCCCTACTGCATGTGCTTGCATAGATAAGAAACTTTAAAATAAGTATAAAATATTTTTATATAATTTGTATTCTACTTTTTCCTACGTATTGAATACCGACTGAAATGTAATTTTAATCTTCTATAGGGATATTAGTATTATTCGTTGTATTGTTAATCTTTGTACTAATTTGAATATGTATACCTAATGATGATATATGAATGATTATCATATTAAATTCTTAAGTCTTCTTCTTCTAAATCATTTTTTTACACATTGGCATACAAAAACTGTCTGGTTGAACATAGAGATGTGAGAATGGCAGGTTAGGTTATACTAGCGTGTACAAAAATTCGGTTGCATTTTAACCAACGCCGTTCACACGTTAAAAATGTGTAAATTCCTTCAAAAATATTCGATTTCAAGAATATTTACAGTTACGCTGGCAACACATCTGCCGCAGGGGAGATATACCAAATACTGACATTACTATTGGATTGCCGTGCTAACACTTTTACCGATGTGTGCTGTGCTGATGGATGTGTTGGCTTGTGTGCGTCAAAACAATACAGGGTTGATATACGCTATTTGGCAGATGCATTTGATTGATAGGGTGTTTTAAAAATGTTTGAATCCGTATTATAAGCAGCGCACGCTTTGATTTGCTTGAATTTTGATTAGAACTAGGAAAGATATTATTATATAATATTGAAGTCGATTAAATTTTAATTACTTAGAAGTGAATTGCGAATTATAGATAGGTATTAAAATTGTTGTTACCACGTCACGTACCTAAGCACGTCATTTCCTAAAACATTTGTTTAAATAAGCATATTATTCAGGTTAACTTCCATATTTGTCAAATCATTCATGTTTTTACGTTGCGCTAAAACAATTGTATTCTATTACAAATTACAATCTTCTCCCTAGGTATTTTTCATCACGACGTCTCGTTGCAAAAAGTCATGAAATTAACATTGCAGCCAACATTTTGAGCTAATACAAAGAAACGACTTCATAAAATCACAGAGATCCTCAACACTCCTCTGTTTTCCAAGCCCAGCTGCCGCCGGAAGATAAGCGACCCTTTCTTTTAACTTTTCTTCTTTTAAATTGATTTTTTCCAGGAAAAAAGTGTCTATAAAATTTTAACAGCGTCTAAGACGTTACAAGTTTCGTGAAGTGACTATAACTTTCATATCGATTTCAAATTTACAAAGGGGACTGGGATACTCTTTGCCAAATTGAATCGCGTTGAATGCTTCTTTCTTGTTAAACAATAGCGTCGTTTGAAGTGTACTGATCTTGTTTGTGTAAAAATATATGACATACTTTATGTAAGTATACACTATACAGAATAAATGAAGATTGATCATTTAAAACAAAAAAGTAAATCTGTAATTCAAATCAACGTAACTAATATGTTTTTAAAATTAAAAAAAAAAAATTGTACAACATTAAAGTATGATTTAGATCATGGGCTGTAATACAAAACAGTTATATTTAACGTCAGGTATGCAGTCTAATAACGTCATCTCGACACAAGCGCACGTACAAAGGCTCACAAGAATGCATGCTAAGGACACTTCCTTATACGGCCTTTGTCAGCCTCGCTACAGGAAGAACCCAATTTGGCTGCTTCAGCCTAAATATAATTTATATTCTCATTTTTATGAAACTCACATTTCATAAAAACTTTTCACTTCGCTCTCCAGCTAGCCAAATCACGTTACGCAAAATTTCCAAACTCTAATAATATAAAAATATGTTTTTATAAACTCGAAACTGAAAAGTGATTACCGAAACGTATTTCAAAAGTTGGTAAGCGATTTTTTCCACTCGACATCAATTTTTCAATTCCATTGAATTCAGTTTTACGATGTCATTCCCTGACGGTATTGATGCAGTTTATTATGGCTTCATGTACATATGAGAGTGAGAGATTACGTGACTTCATCTAAACGCCAATATTTGTCGATATTCATCCTTTAAAGCGGTGGAGTCAATATACTTTTTATAACATCCAATGCCGTATTATTGGGTGTGAAAGTATTCGTTTTATCTGATATGTAGCCCCTCGGGAGCGTCTGCTGAAAGGTTTAATATTTAGAGAGAGTTTTCCACCTGGATTTTTGTGAATATTAGGTGAAAATTTATACCCTTATTTTCAAATGTTTTAATGAATAAATAACGGTATTATATTATTAATGTATGATTGTAATATAACATTTCTAAAAGAGCAATGAATGAACCTATTTGGTTGAAAGGGATGAAGAAGGATTATATTTAAGAGGATTTGAATACAAAAGGAATGTTCGAATGACAGCAGGAAGATGAACGAAGAATTTCGGGAAAAACACCCTTTTACGCCGTCCCTAAGTAAGAATAAAAGCAAAGTATAGGTATAGCAAACAATGTCAATAGCAGCTCGTTGTTTTCAAAGAAGTAATTTATTTTGCGTAGTCATTTGCATCTTTGTACTACTGGAAAATGTAGTTTAACTATTATAAAAAATATCAGATATGAAACTTCTCTGTTAAGATTCAAAGATACCAAAATCGTCGCCTTTCTCCATGACGTGACGATATTGTCATGACGCAACCTTCAATTCACAAATAATAATTTCAAAATATTGACGCTACTTTTCTATAATAGTGTCATCGTCCATCGACCGCATAATACATATTCACACTACAAATTACTAGAAGTTACAATAATTCAAATTATTAAATGCTCGATTAATAAAGCACAAACATCTTTTAATTTCACAGCTTTAAGTTTTCACATACACATTTAAAACGGCAAAACAAATATAAAAACAGACACAGTATACGTCTCACGCACACCGTTATATATAGAGGATGCTTTATCAATTAAGGGCCCACTTAGGGACTGTATATTCTCATTTGCTCATGTGATTATCCTTTTAGAGGGGTATCGTAATTTATAGTTTTCCACTTCCCATTAAGCTCGCTAAATGGAGGATCATGTATCTTTGTACCTTATAAAATAATGAAAACATGTGTATATTTATGAAGATGAGTAAAAATTAGGCCTATAATTCGAAATGTCAAAGGGTAGGTAGTCGATTTAAAATAGGGGATTTTTTTGAAACGGTCAAGCCGCTTATATTATCGTTAAAACGTAAGCAGGTTTATTTGTTAAGATTACTGGTGTTTAAAAATAAATTCTCGGTAAAAATCCCATTAATAAAAATTCATGGGATACTTCTACTTCTTTTGTACAAAAAATACACTACCCCTACTGAAAGCAAAGGATCAATAAGAAATATAACAATTATACTAATTTACCTTACTTATACATACATAGTCAGTTATCAAATAAACGCTTTTCTTTTCCTCTCTTTTGTACAACAAAGTATTACCAAACTTCTAAATTTGTTCCACAAATCTCGAGACAAGGTTATCTACGGAATATTAAAACATTATAAATAAGAAATTTGTGCGAAAACATCATAATAAATAGTTGTTTCGTATACCCTTCAAACATCTCGTACTTACTACGGAAACTTTTTCATATAGCATAGCAGCGAAATAGATAAAATAAAATTCTTGTTGACAAAAGTTGTATAACTTGTATTATATATTATTCATATCCACTTTAGAAGTTCTTCTGAGGTCACTACTTTTTACATAAACTTGTAAGTTAGTTGTGTAAGTGTAAGAAAATGTTAGGAAGCATTTACGGTCTGAATAAATTGTTACTTCAAATTCAAATTACATTTATTTGCAAGAATGTAGTTACAAAATTAGGTGTTATTATTACAATGATATAGCGCTAATACATTCTACCCACTATCTGGGTGTGAAAATATTTAAATGGAAATAAATTACACTAATTCTTCTCGTCACAAATTGTTAAAACTTATTTACTGAAATCTGACCTTATTACGGTTAATATTACTTTTATTCATTTGCAGTATTAAAATTGATTACAATGTATTCATTTATTCAAATTATGCTACTACTAAAGCTGTATTATTTCCTCTAAAGTCTAAATCTAGCGATTCACACAATTATGGTCACCATGTATGGGCCCATTAAACCTAAGCACTGCGTTCTATTCCGTCCTGTGGTTATCCAATTGCACGCAAATTCTGTTTAAAATATAAAAATTAGAAACAAATTCATTTCATAAAACATGAATTTATAAAATACGTTTATCACAAATGCATTTAATAGCATGTTTCTAACTAGAAACGTAAACTTCAACAATAAACTACTACTTTAAACATTACACACATTACTAGACATTATTACTGTACATTCATAGCCTCCTCGCAAGAAGCAACATATAAATCTAACCCACAACTCGGAACGTAATATAAAAGTTAACAATATAAGTTGGAACTTTACAGAAAAATGGGATCCGCGGTAAATCGGCGAAAAACAAGCGGCGACAAGAAAAACAAAACTTGGGTCATTACCTCGCAAGGACTCGAGTGGGAAGTTTGGTCCATTTGGCGTTCCGTAAATTCCTTTTCGTTACGGATTCGAAAGTGTTAACATCTTTCTGCTGAACTTTTATTTCTACGGTCAGCTAACTTTTGTTTGGCTCAGTAATGTAATGAACTGTAGCTTGGGAAAGTTTCGCCAGTGCAAGTAAATAAACTTATCTATGGATTACGATAAAATAGCGTTTTCATAGATACATTTTTAGATGCTAATGAAATAGACAGTAAGATATTTTAATTTAAGTATCGATCATTTAATAATTATTAATTAGAAGGCAATCAGAATATCTATCTCTATAGCGGTTTTGAGGAAACTGGCAAAATGCAGTAAATCACAAATCTGAAAGAAGACACTACATAAAATCGATTAATAAACCAATTAATTACCATATCTTGTACTAAACCGTAAACGTCTATCAAACATTCTTCTAAAACTACGTTTAACTCAGTACATAAATGTTTTCCCTCTGAAACCAAAGCGATTAGCAATTTATATCAAATGTACAATCTGGATTCTCATCATGATCACTCAATTTACTGTAATGAAATCCCCAGTTATGTCAGGTATCGTAGATTGTCCAATATGCCTCGGAGGGGTGCATCGAGCCACATATAGTTCGCAATCACCAGCCTTAAATGACACTTGATTTACACATCACGTTTCGCGAAATACGGCACAAAATAGTTCAAGTTATACTGGATGCGTGTCGTGGCATGTTCCGTTCAATTTCTTGCCTCCAGCGACGAAATGACATGCGGGATTCCTCGTGCTTCGGCGATACGAATAAAGTTAGCTGGCAGCGATTTTCACATTGGATATTCACATTACCAGGCGATTGACGAAATTAAGTGGAATTTTAATTGAAATTATATGAAATAAAGTTTTATTTATTTTAATGAACCCAACATGCTTGTTAAATTTTAGCTGTCCCGTAAAATTTCTTGGCCAGAATGCACATTTTATACATATACAACAAAATCCACGACTGTAGACGCGATTTAGCGACGTGTGTTTGTGTCCTTAAAGTCTTGATTACAAAGTACTTAAAGTACTTATTACGTAAAGTCTTTATGTTCGGAATAGATAATATAATTAAATGGTAACCCTGATAGCGGAAACGCGATGTATTCATTCGGTACGGAGCCGCGTTCGTTTCCGGCTATTGTTCTTGTTATTCGCTTGGTGAGAGCGCGGCATTCATATTTTTTATTGCCCAGTCTATCGGAGTCCGCCAACCGCGCCGCTCGTGTATTTAGTGTTATTACCGGTCGCCTCGGAAGTTATTTACGCGCGCATCGGAGCGTGTCGTCGATTGTTTTACGTGCTGAACACGTAGTAAATTAGTAAAATCGCCCCGCGGAATTGTTAATTGTACTTTTTATTGATATTGGTAATCACGCGCTGACCGCGAGTTTTATGTGACAAGTGAGGTGTCATGGCGACGTCGTGTGCCTGGCAGTAGTGGTGACTATACACATTAGATTGTCTCTTTTCCTTTTATTTTATCTTATGTAATTTAAATTATTCCCGTAATTATAGTTTTTCCTCCCCAAAGGGTACCCTATTGTTTTGACTAATTGACTGACCGACACACCACATATTTATGGAAGCAGCGCACGAGACTTCAGGTATGTACTCACGATGCATTCAACTATTGTATGGTAGCAGAGTAAAATAAATAACAAACACTTTACCTAAACACAAAAGGCGCATATTATCACTAAAATTCCAATATTTTTTGACGTGACAACGTCTTATAATTCGATAGAGCCGGATGCACGCACGAAAAAACATGACTCATGCGGCGTTACCTCGCTCTGAGGCGTTCCATCTAAGGCTTGAAGTGCAAGCGAGAGCGCGGAACGAGCGATAAAGAAGCACAATCGGCCGTTGTCACGTTCAACTATCGTCAGTAAACCGACTTTACAGACAACCAATTTTTTATTAAGTCTCTAGTATATTAATTCATTAAAATCGCATATCCCGTAGACTACGTTCCCTGTACCAAAATCAATAGCTGTCAATGCTTAAAAAATGTCCGATAACAGCGAGATTAGTAACGCTTAGGAAAATCCTATTTAACATATGGGAATATCACTATACTCCTCGCTTGCATGAGCCATTCATTCATCAAGGTTTGCTGGTTTAAGGGTTTAACAGTGAAGCAGATTAATGTGATAGTTAATTTATCATCACTTGCATACTAAACAACGCAACTGTCACATATATGGCAAAAATAGACTTGATTTATAATTTCAAAGATTATAATGTCCTTTGGGAATTCTTATCAGTGTTAGTACTTTCACTTAAGTCTTCATACTGGCAAGCTTGTAACATATAACTTTAAAAAACGCTTTTAACATTTTGTACACATCAAGTTGAAAACAATGACGTAGGTATTAATTTATTTATTCCCATATAACATCTGAATATACCATCTTTTATAAATTGAATGATTTGTTAAAAATATGGTAAAAGAAAGTCAGGTACCCCACAATGTTATATACATTACAACCTTTTCAAAATAAAATAAGTTTCAGAAAGTAACTAAAAAGCATTCTACATTTTACACGAGAGAGTTTTGTTTAAATTGTTCATGGATTTATCACAAACAAGGTTTTCCAGGCATGCATTTCATGCGCAATTGCTAACCCATTTCACGGAAAAAGGGCTTGCAATGTTTATAATCGACCAGATTTATTTAAATAAAATAGCAAAAATATAGCGTGAGGTAAGCTATTTCATATAAAAAACGTAGTTCGGCAAATTTTAAGCAGTATTTAAGTATAGTTTGAGAAGTTCTTAACGTCAAATACTTACTACATTCAGAAACCTGCCTACTTATAATTGAATAGGTATACTTTTCTTAATGTATTATATAAAGTTATTTCAATTTTGGCCAAACATACAAAAACATAATTAACCGTATGAATTATATTAAAATCCAAAAAAAAAAATATTGTCATACTCTCTAGGATTTTCACCATTATGCACGCACACAGATAATACAGTAGTTAGATTTGCTGAAAAAATATACGGAATTTATCTATGTCGCATTAATATTAAACCGGCTCTCTAACAACAAGAAATTTAAAACGTCCTTACGCAAAGTTGAATCCTCAAGCGCTGTCATTTACAGTCTCACCCTCATAGCAGGTATACGAGCTTTTATTTTCATTTTCGATATTTAAGGATTCTGTAGGAACCATTAGTTTTCATACGCGCTGTGGGCGCTGTAAATTCATATTTACATTGTTTATTCAGAGTGGAGGTGAAGTTAAGCGCCCGCAGCGCTTGTGGATAATGTTCGACGGAGAAATATTTTACACGAACATTACTTAAGAATAATGTTTGATTTAAAAATTTTATTGAATTGGTTTTGATGTTGTTAGTTATATTATGTTAGTTGTGATTGCTTTTGATAGATTTTTGTTATGTCAGAATACTGTATTATTTGAACGGTTACTTCAATTGTCTGGTTTATTATGTTTCCAATATTTCAAACAATTTACTTAATATGTATATTGGATTCAATAAGTATGATCTACGCACAAAAAAACGTGTATCTCGCAAGCACGGATTTTATACAGAACTCGAGCAAAAACAATCATAATCCTATAAATATGGAATACACACGAATCGATCAGTGAATGTGATTACATTTTGTTTCTAAATCCCAATAGATACCGAAATTTTATATGTCAAGCCCTACAATATAAGGAGTTACAAGAATGTGTTATAGGTAGGTATATCATATTTTCTTTTCCTAGAAACAGGGTGTATCTCGTATCGTATTTGTTCAGTGGTAAGAATATTCTATGAACTAACAGACTTAGCCGTACAATTTGAAACATATTATGCAATATGAGTGAGTGTAAAAGCCATAAAATAAAAAATATGTCTTTAAATATGTGTAATTTATACCACATCACATACAAATGAATTGCCAAATGTGTTACTAAGTGTAAAATTCAAGAAGGGCTCTATCAAATTTTTTTAACGTTCTTGTTGAGCAAGGAAGGTTCTTATGGAGAAAACACGAAAAAAGGGGAAATGAGCAGAACGACGTCTGCCGAGGCAACTATTTATATGTATAATACTAGCTTTCTGCCCGCGGCTTCGCCCATTTTGTCTAAAACCTAAAAATTGTATACTAGAAGAAGAAGAATCACCGTATCTATTATAAAAAACCGAATTAAAATCCGTTGCGTAGTTTTAAAGATTTCAGCATACATAGGGATATATGGACAAAGAAAGAGACTTTGTTTTATACTATTTAGTGGCGAACCAAATGAAATGAACATGGAACAGAGCTTATCAAACAATGTTAAGTAATTACATATATAGGTACGAGCCGACGAGTACATATATACCTACGTACCTAGCCTTAAAAGCTAGACTCAGGTTGCATAATGACTCATCTGCTATGCGTCCGACGCAGACATAGACCTCCAGATGAATGGGAACTAATTTACGACTTAAAAGAGAAAGACTCCCTTTACAATACCATCAAATTGGATTTAATCTCGCAGACGTTTGAAAGACTCTGGTTTAAACGATTTTTAAAATAAAGATTGTTATATTTCTAATTTTTGCGTGTAATTATTAAAATAGGAACAATGATAGAAGTTAGAATGGTTAATTATCAAAGTATATAATATTATGTAGATTTCTTACTGAATAATCAAGTAATTTGTACATAACGAAGCTACGAACGAATAATGAATAATTTTTAACACATTGAAAAAGAAAAGAATGAATACAAACACTATAGGATCTTATTTTTAGAGGTTATAAGCGTCGATGATGATATTCCTAGAATATATATATCCTATTTAAACCAAACAAAGGAAAGAAAAACATAATTCGTAGCGCAGCTAAAAAAAGGCATTTTTCTCTAGATACCTATACCTATACGTAACACATACAAAATGTGACTTAGCTTAAATACAGCCTGCCTATTGTTTGCATATGCGTTCATTTTTCATTGTGTTTTTTCCTTTTAACGGATTTCATTGTCTTTTAATGGACATTCCATTTTATGATGGCAAACCATTTCAGGATATATTTAGAGACAAAAACTTACATAATATTGTGTTAGTAACATAGACTGCAAAAATATTGAGGCATATAAAAATGTCGTCAAGTCGATATATTATGTAAATATCACACGTCGTGTATTATTTAATTTAATGAGGTTTACTTGGAAACACATGAAAAGTAATTGCGTAAATGAGACTGTTCATTTGAAATCACGAAAATATTTTTTGATTTTGTAGAATTGTTTAACTCAAAAGAATAATCTAACTTAATTTAGTTTGATATATATAGAGTTATTTTATCTGTTATTCACAATAAAGTTTTAAAAATGGATGATCACTCAACATTTCTATCAACCTTCACTTTTTCCAAAAAGTGTTTAACAAAAAATACAATAGGACTGTAGCTTTTAACTCTCTTTCCATTTTGGCGCCTCTAATTGCTGAAAAGACTAACCTCAATTAGAGGCAGCAAAGAAACCTCGTACAATGCCCGTTATAAAATGTATGCAAACCAATAGCATCTATAGGCACTTTTATGGTTTTACTGTCACTTGGTTTCTCTCAATTTTTCTCTACATAAATAATTTTCTGTTTTATGCATTTCACATTATGTAACTTTTTGCGTATGAAATACATGTCTGGAATATTTTGATTTTTAACAAAGAGGCCAACAAAAGCTTTTAAACAGTAATTAGGTTGCACCAAATATAATTTTTTTTAGTTTCGTTAATACGAGAACACGAAAACAATTAAACTGAAGCTCAAATTTTATCATTTATAAACAATGTAAAACATGCAAAAACTCCCAAATTTCTACTTATAAGGGTGAAGTTTTCATATTATCCTGTTATTGAAAATCAGTGTCCGATAAGTTATTTCTATCATATTATATTGTTTGAGACTAATAAAGTGAAGACTTGGGCGCTTGTCGTCTATTGAATTAATGAAAAATTCTCAGAACATGACTAGAATGTTTGATTGATCATACTTTAATATGATACTTATTTTAGGGCTTAAATTTATGTACTAGCCGATCCTTCCAAGTCCGTCTGCTCTTTAAAGGAATATTTTCCTCTTTTTGCATTTCAGTGTTTCTCGTCTCCTTTTGGTCGTAGCGTGATGCTATGTAACATATTAGAGTTCCTCGACAGATGGATTATCCAACCAGAAAAAAATATTTTCAATTAAAACCACTAAGTAGTTCCTGAGATGAGCGTGATCAACCAAACAAACAAACATACTTCTCAACATTAGAATATTGAAAAGATTATTGTATAGTTAATTAAACAAAAGCATACAATAATATTGTGTTGTTTACGTCCACTGTATTTAATTAATACTATTCTTGATTAATTTGTTTATTTTTATGTCATAATATTGTAAACTTTTGTGACATACAGGAAGGACCTAGGTATAATAAATATTGATTGACTGCGTAAACGTAAACTCATAAGATTATTAATTAGTTATTTTATGCCTCCGGTGTTTTTACATCAAATGAGCGAATGCTCTTTCTAATCCCACAATGTCATATTATTTTAGTGTAAACAAGCGTAGAGCATTCCTTCGTTGTTCTTAGTGCGTGCGAAAAGATTCTATGCAATACTTTTATACTGAATAACACTGAATTAGTTTTCAGTGTTATTCTAAGATCACGAAAAAAAGCTCTTGCTCTGGCACTAGCTCTATGTTGGTTTGATGTAAATGCAGCGTTCCAGGAAGCGGTACAAAAGAAAGATGCTTGATAAGATTGCCTCATCGAAGCTTCTAATATACTTGGTATTGCCTTTTATATATTATATAATATCTGTAAAATTGATTCAGGAATACCGCTAGCGTAGCTTTACCAAAGCAATATACGTATTATATTCTGTGTCTAAACTCTAAAGTCATAAGAATTAGTATTACCTTGTGTTTGATTTGCGTTTAAAATCTGTGAAAAAGTCTTAACTCATTCTCGGGAACGATGAAAGTTGTAGACATCTCTGGGTTCGCTGAATACATAAACGTGGTGTGAAAATTGGTGTTTGGACAAAAAGGTTTTGTGTTAATTTAAAATGTTAAATTTAAAATAATTTCAGATGTTTATTTTCTCTCCCAATGCAGAGCTTTATCAGCTAATAGACGAATAAATAATGATTTGAAATTATAAAACGAGTTGTAATTAAGCAGATTGAATTGAAAGGAAAAATAATTGGGTATTTTTCAAAAATACGCCATACATTAATTCAATTAAGTTGAAAAGCTTGCTTATTACTTGTATATAGAGTGCTTAGAATCTCTTGAGAATACTCAATATTCACGGGATATCGGTCAACGCATTGAAGTCCAAGATGAAAGACTTTTATAGAATATTGAAGTCATAATAAATTATGGTATTCTAAAGAAAATAAAGTATATTTACATCCTAAGTTTATTTTTTTTTTAAATGTGTGCGTGTACTAGTGTGCACACGTAAGAAGAGAAACTTCTTTATGACCTTATTTTTCAAAAAATAATTTACTATATGCAACTTTACAGAAATACGTCGAATCACGCGTGGTAGGCTTAAGAAAAAAATGGCGCGTAACGGAAAAATATCACGCGTAACGAAAAAATGTTACACTAAATTTTTTTCCAACCCCGATAAAGAAGTTTCACTTCAATATTTCTCTTTAAATTATTGTTAAAATGTATAGTTAAAATTTATTCAACCCGACCATATATCTACTCGTATAAGCCGGGCCGAGTCGCTAGTATTTAATAAAATTTTAAGCAAAATATTCAGATTGGATTTGACATATTTTATTAATAAATGATAAAACGCATCATATCATGTTTACATCCGTTTTTAATTAAAATTTAAACTCATATTTTACATTCGTACTATCATAATAGGCAAACTGAAAGTGCTGCTTACTGACTTACTGACCTTGAATTCAGGCACTGTAAGAGAAAGAAGAAGAAATGAAAAACAAGCTTAAAACTTGACTAATTTTCGTTCTGAATTCGGGCACTGTGAAAGAATAAGAAATCAAAAACAAGCTTAAAACTTGACTAATTTTCGTTCTGAATTCGGGCACTGTGAAAGAATAAGAAATCAAAAACAAGCTTAAAACTTGTTACTTGACTAATTTTCGTATCGTTCAAGGACTACTTTTATAATATGGACTGTTTAAATCAAAGCAGTCTGACTCTTTGGCCAACAACAGTAAATCCCCACTCGAGGGCACAGGTCGTGTGACTTTACTATATCTAAAGCCGTCAGCTTTATCGTATTGATGTTTATATACTCAACTACATTAAGGTCAGATTAGGAGTTCAGTACAACGTATGACCTAGATATTAAATATAGGTTACATTTTAGATACAAGTTATGTTTGTTGCCACAGTTATTTATTGACAACTTTGCACGTGGCGAATTCCGATAACGCCGACCATATGAAATAGGCTATTACAGAAATGGACACAGAAAAATAAAACAACGGTATAAATAAATATATTTATTACACCCAACAATCGACATGTACCAATTAAATTATTGCTTTACACACAGCTTTAAATAATTACTTTGTTTTTATTTACATGCAATTCTTGGTACCATTTAATTAAATATTTAAATTAGTTATAACATATTATGTTGCTTAAAATAAAAATAATTTATAAATTAATATTTAATCAGTCTGTACAGAAATAAGTTATTACACGAACAAACAGAACTTTGACTTTATTTATTTATTTATTTATTTATTTATTTATTTAACACTTTATTGTGCAATAAACCAGGTACATAAAATAACAATTTACAATAAACAAAAGCACAAAGGGCGGCCTTATCACTATGCAGTGATTTCTGCCAGGCAACCACGGGGAGAAGGCAAAGAAGCGAGATAATAAATTGAGAAACAGAAGAAAAAAACAATTATTAGATTGAGTAGAAGTAATTATATAATACAATAAAATGCATATACAAGATACACACAACATACTATACATTACAATAAACTAATCATATTAATACAACTAAAGACACACATACATACATATATATACATACAAATACATACTAAATAGTAGTACCTATATAACTAAAAATATATATAAATATACTTATACTACATAAATATATACTAACCCGAATTAAAGGCAGTTGAGAGATAATGGTTACGAACTTGATATTTAAAAGAAGATAGGGAAGGAGCAAGTCTAAGTCTTTAATTTAAGTCTTTAATTTGGTTTAAAATCTATCTATATATTAAACACTAATTAATTTTAATGATTACGTAGCATTGGAGACGTATTAATTAATATTTTTCCATTACAATCTATAAAATATTCCATTTGAAGTAAGAAATTAATGGACGTGCATCATTACGATCGCCTTAGGGCCGATTTTTCAATCCCTGGTTAAAACTTACCCGTCCAATAAAGTATTACACGATAATATTAAAATGTCACTTGTAAACTGTCAATTGCATGCAATAAGAATACATTTTGAAATGGTAGTTTAATACGTTATTCGACGAATAAGTTTTAACCGAGGATTGAAAAATCAGCCCTTAAATTAATAACTTTATCTATTAAATAAAGGCAGGTTTTAAGTAAAATATCTACATTCGTCTTACATTATCAAGGTACTATTTACATATTTTATAATTAAAGCAAAAATGAGATCATTTTGAGAGGTTCGTGATTTCACACCTCGTTTAGCCGACTAAGGGCCGATTTTTCAATCCTTGGTTAAAATTTATCCGTCCAATAAAGTATTACACGAACATTTTAAAATGTCACCTGTAAACTGTCAAATACAGAAATAAGAATACATTTTTGAAATGGTAGTTTAATACGTTATTCGATGAATAAGTTTTAACCAACGATTGAAAAATCAGCCCTAATTTTAATAAGTACGTTTCAAATATTCAGAAAGCACTTCACCAATCTTCAGGGCAGTACTGGATTAATTGTGCAACTGTGCAAGCATGCACACAGCATTCGTCAGCCACCTGCCTTCTATGTCTCTCCTTCAAATACACCATAGAAGCTCGCTTTGCTCTCACCCTCGACAAACTATTAGGTGGAAGATCACTGATCATTATGTTACCGGTGCATATCTGAAATATCAGGTTCGATAGCGACCGACTACACAAATCTTTGAACACTGAATTTAAAGTCAACGAATCACCACTGATAATTCTTCCGTATAAAATCATTATATACAAAATCCAATGTACGTTTTTAGACAGCAAGCACATTTTTCACAGCCAGATTGTTTACAATAACCGTGTTCGAGCAAAACTGGAGTTTCCGTCTGGAGTAAGCCCGCTGGTGGCTCACTCTCTCAATAAATAGAATAGATAACCTTTGTCAATTATTACAACTGTGTGGCACTAAGTTCAAAACAACATGTCATGGGCCTCACGGAAAGGGTTGCTTACACACAAAGCAATTAATCATTTATTGGGAAAGTCATTATGCGAATATAAATATTTTAATCAAATAGTGATTTGAATGTCGTAAACACATGTATCGTTAATGATATTGTTTGGTTGTTATTAGTACTATTTTTTAATGATGATTTAAACCAAACGTTTTTAAAAGCTTGATTCATTATTTATTTAAATAAAGTGTACATTCATAAAGTATTAAACAGTAATAGCTGCAATATGGGCGCATGAAGACAAGTCATCGCATCGACTTGTCATCGGTAGCCAAACGCGGCGTGTCGCCAAGTGCAATCTCGGCCTAACGCCAAGTCCATAAATGGTTTGTTATTTATAGAACTTAGATAAAGGGTTGTTTTTAGAGATTCGTTTGTAGACTACGAATCGCCCCCACGTATCCCGTTCATTATCGTTATATCATACAAATTGTTGACCTCAAATTAACTTATTTGATAATTGAGATATGTCCGGTCAATTCTTGCATTTAGTTAAAAAGAATAATAATGAATAATGACGTTTATTCCCATACTAATAAGTAACTAATTATGTTATTATTATTTATACCACTCAAAGTATTATCCGTTTTAAGGGGAGGCTCCCTAAATTTTATGTGAATTTGCATTAATATTCTGAAACAGTCACACATACAATCAAAATGGAACTTTAGTATATGATTTATTGGGTCTTTTTCTTTCGATGTACAAGACAGTTACGCAATTGTAACATTTTCGCTCGATTCATTTTTTATTAAAAAATTATGCCTTTTTTAAGGATTATTACATTTTTTTAAAGGTTTACTTGGACTTTATGTCTAAAATAAATGTTAACAGTAAGAAAATAGAGTTTACTATCGAATCCCAAGATATTTTTTCTCTAGATCAATTATTACTTTAGTTATAAACGAAATAAGAATAGAGACTTACTTTTCGAGCTCGAACGCGATCAAAGAGCGCACGCGATATTCAACTTTATTACAGCTGTGTTAGCGTCTAGTACCGTAACCGGTCTCTCAGTGCCAGAAAGGGACTGAGAGACCGGTTATGTTAGGGAGCCTCGTCCGGGTATGTTAGGGGGAGCCTCGTCTTAAAAATAACCGTTCCGTTCCGTTTCACGTGGAAACAAAATATTGACAACATTGTTGACAACATAAAGTTTTATCAGCCGGTTGCATAACATTGTGTTTGTGATAACTTGTGATATATACACAATAATGTATTGTATTTTACTATCACCAGAGATTCCTAAGTTCAAAATAACAATGTTTACAAAACATTAAGATATTGAGTTATTGTAACGTTTATGAAAACTTCCACTATTGCACAGCAAATTTCTCATTGAGGGAAGTGTTTGTTTGTTTATAAAAATCACATTGTAAAAAAATGTAGAGATAAAAAATTAAGTAAAAAACAGAATACCGTTTATGGTGCAATCAATATCTTCTTTCAACGAATATTACAGGAGGGCCAGCCTTTCTTGTAATATAAGAGCATAATCCTTTTTCTCTTTCTTCTACCTTATAACATAATTATTATATATTTAAAAATCAAATACATTTTACATGTAGTTGACGTTAACTTAAAAAATAACATCTTCTTAAAAATACGATAAAACTATATTGCTAGTCAGTCATGCCAGTCAATTGATCAATATACAATCTGATCGTTGAAAATATGGGTCACAATAATAGTACACAATAATATTATTCACTTTATTACGCATACGATTTATGTATGACTAGACTTTACATCTCTCTTAACTTAAAGTCCATAATATCTAGGCCTAGGTATTTTCCGAGAATAGATAGTAACAAGAATTGTTAGACAAAACATCCTGCATGTTTATGGAAAATTACAGATTGTATAACTAACTAATTATTATTCAGATTAAACGAAAGCTTTTCTTTAATACTCTGGTTTCATTTTTAGTAAAGTCTATAAGATTTATTTTTCTTGATATTTAAGACTTAAATATTGTCATGAAACCTTTTGAAATAAAAATAACTACGTTAAAAACAACCGACTTCAAAAACGGAAAAGTAAAAAATAAAAAAGATTTGATATTATGTTTGGTTGTTTTTAACGTAGTTATTTTTATTTAATACTTTTTTAGTGAATCAAAGTTATTTGCTACATTTCAATTAAGTCATCGAGATCAGACAAAAATGCTCATAAAATAAAAACTACTGGGCCTATCCGAATTAAATGTTTATGGGACCAATTCGACACCATTCCGCATCAAACAAAAAAAGAATCACGTAAATCGGTTCAGAAACCTCGGAGTAATCGGTGTGCATATATAAAAAAAAAACATACCGGCCGAATTGATAACCTCCTCCTTTTTTTTGAAGTCGGTTAATAAATCAATATGTATTTGTATTGTTAGTTTGTTACTTATAGTTTTGCCAAAGAGTGCGGTAAAAAGCTGAACTATTCAACCCGGAAATAAGTACTTTTCTTAATTTTTATAAACAAGAATAGTGAATAAAAACAACTTTTTTGGCAAGGTTATTAAAGACATGAAAACAAATATGTAATATATTTATTTTTGATAAAATACAAATTATGATGTATTCATATTGCGAATATCAACTTGACATAATAACCTAATTACAATTCGCGAAGTATCTTATTATCTCTCGTACCTATGTTTATATTCAATATTATAATTAATGCATACTACATTTATATAACTGTTTTATTACTCGCATATTATGACTGTCTAGCTTATAAAGATCGAAGATTAGCGCCAGGGATTTTGGGTATTGTTACATTATTTTAGGTATTTTCATATGAAATTCCATAGCAAGTACCCTAAGTTGTGCAGAATTCTTCCCATATTATGGCCAGGAGCAATGAAATATTCGTTTAACATATTATCTGGTGGTGTGTCCACATTAAATGACTAACTACCACTAATTTACTGTTTTAACTATATATAATATTACACATTCAAGGTATGGAACCAATATCATATTTTTATTATTTTTTTTTTGTGGTAGAGCAAGCAGAGATCTACTCTTTTGTTTATGTAAGTGGTCACCACGGCACATAACTCGCACTGGAGCAACAAAATACAACTGAGTGATTTACATCTCTACAGCGTGTCATCTCTTGCCACGCTGTAGATATGAAATGCAGACCCAGTTAAAACACCTGCATAACTAGCAGTGCAGCATCAAAATACAACTGAGTGATATGTCATCTCCGCTGTCACGCTATTGCGATGAACACCGTTACACAGGAGTATTATATCTTATCCAATTTTTCACTTACACACGCACGCAGTGACGATTACTATTTCACAAATGACAAAACCTACCAGGTAGCATAATTAATTACACCTACTGTAACTGGTAGTGTAGCATCAAAATACAACTGAGTGATATGTCATCTCTTGACACGCTGGAGCGATGCATCATGCAATACAGCCCGCGTGATACGACACCTGCACAGTTTCAATAATAACATATAATAAACGTTTAGCGTGATATGAGGTGTCACCGTATGCCAGTATTTATGGAGTTAACATAGCTATATTTCATTTTAAAACTACGTTTATACATGTGTAATCAACTATGATTGACTGTTTTTGTATTGTTTTCGATAAATGCGCGAGAAATATACGAAGAACTACTACTACTCGTGCTACATTATTTGTATAACTGACATAATTTTACATTTCACCTTTTTACACCATTAGATATTTAAGAAAATATTTGATTATACTTTTTAAAATCTGTGATCGTTAGTGTTATAATATAAATAACATACCTCTAGTTTACGCTTTATAAATTTTAATTAAATAATAATTTCTTAAGCACACTGTCAAAGCGCGACAGATTCAGAGTCAAGTTTTGTCACGTTGTAGAGATGCAATTAATTTCTGGCAATACAATGCTTGCAGGTGTTGCCTAATAGCGTATAATAAACTGTATATAGAAGATTTTAATATATGCGAGGTCATTTATTCGTAAATAACTTGTTTTTATGTCGTCTGACAATGAACACACACTGGAATATTTATCATATTCCAGTGTTTGTTTACCAAAAAAGGAGGCAAGTAATTTACATCTGAGCTTGTCTGACCTCGTCCCAAATTAAGTGCAAAGTTTATTGAATAAATACGGTAAATAAATGAAACTCAATAATGGTTTAAACAAATTCACTACAAAAAGCAGAAAATAAATAAACAGTAATGCTAATATATTAAACGAATTGAACGGACAATCTCAGGATCTACTGGATCAAAGTGAAAATATGTTTTTATTGGATAGAACAAATTTTATCTCGATCAAGGAAGTTTAAAAAAATTAGACTGATTACCTAACCAATTATTTAATTTTTTTAGATATATTATAATATGTGAATATGAATCCAACATTCAAAGATTATACGCGTGTTAGCAAGGATACTTAATAAAACTGTATAAACTGTATACCTACCTAATACTCATGTAGAATCAAACAACGCTACATATACGTAAAATTATATTATTTCGGGTTTGCCCCCGTATCGTTGATGATATGCTAAAAACTAACCTAGATCGAAAGTCGAGGAAAACAAACAGCTTTACACATTGAATAATATGGTCAATGTATTTTCATGGATGCATTGCACCGGTAAACGGCGGGTTAATCAACCTTAGATGCGGTCAATTATATTTCAACTAAGCGCTTTTGCTTTGCAATTCACAGGACGTATAAAAAGACCGATAAGACTAATGTACTGTTATGCATCCAGCAATCGTTATTCCAAATCATTTCCGTGATTTGGAATATTGAACTGGTGAAAACAGGCTACGCAATTGAATAATAATAAAGAAAAATTAGGTGGAATCGAAAGTAGATACCATTGTTATTATTTATTAAAGTAAACCAATTACACTCATCTTTATTTGACGACTAGCTGTTCCCCGCGGTTTCACCCGCATTGCTCCGCTCCTGTTGGTCTTAGCGTGATGATATTATATAGCCTTCCTCGATAAATGGGCTATCTAACGCCAAAAGAATTTTTCAAATCGGACCAATAGTTCCTGAGATTAGCGCGTTCAAACAAACAAACAAACTCTTCAGCTTTATAATATTAGTATAGATTTAACTCTATATGAAAGTTCGGTTACCCGTTTATGCATTTTTATGTTAGGTACTGGAAAACTGTGAATTTGAATTGCTGTAATTAGGTTAATAGGTACATAAATGTATAATAGGTACTCGCTTTAAATCAAACACAAGAAAAAACTCAACATAATTATGTTCGTTCTTTAGTTTTTTTTATCTTTTGCCGAACTGACTTGGACAGTATGATCTAAATAAAATGAATTTAATTAAAAACAGCTATAAAATCACCTATATAGAAATCCTTAACTATAAAATTGTACATTCAGGTGTAAACTGTAAACAAGAAAGGATAGTCGACATCTAAAAAGCACCGATACAAACATTTTCCTTTATTCCAAAGCAAATCCGTCTTCACGTAGACGGGTGTTGTCGTTATCGTTAAGAAAACATGGACGTGCCAAAGAAAAATAAATGTCTTGCTTGCACCTGTACTATCAACACGAAGCCATTCGTGCTATTTTTCTTACCAATAAGTATTCTTTGTTACTAGAAATCTATGTGAATAAACAAAATTTATTTCCCCTCTACTTGTATAATGCAGAACGGTGTAGATAGTATCGATTTATATAGATTGAATATTGTTGCAATATAAAGAAACTATGTGTGAGTTAAATTAAGAGTTTTAAGCATCTAAACTAATTTACCGCTTTTAATAAACTTCAGCCACTTTAGCTAACTCTTAAACGCAATTAATAAAACGTTTTATTTTATCGCTTATCACAATGAGAAGAATGTTATCAAAGAGTTTTGTTTTGCGGTTAAATTGAATTTTAATAAGTACACTTTTATTGGTTTGAGGTCTGATTATGTGATAAATCAAACAAAAACACATTCTAGTTTGCATTCCTTGAATTGCATATCTTGCTGTAACTATAATAAGAAAATAAACAAATTATATGATAACTAGCTTTCCGCCCGCGGCTTCGCCCGCGTTTTCAGAGAAAACCCCGCATAGTTCCCTTTCCCGTGGGATTTCCGGGATAAAACCTATCCTATCTCTCAAGTTGACGAAAAAATTTATGTCTGATGGATCTATCTAAAGGCAAAAGATTAAAAATTACGCGTTAATAAATGACTTTAAATAACGGATATTTTCCTGTGCAGATAAGATGCGCACTAATAAACGCAACCACTGCGGCCAGCCAGACAGCCCGGACTCTAACCGAAATAGGAAGAGAAACAGTATATCAAAGAACCAAGTATTCTAAAATTCTCTCTTGTCAACGTTGCTACCTCCTATACGAAAGATATCGGCTAAGGGTATGTTTGTCTATCAAATCTACTAGACGCTACGTGGACGCTACTCTGGCACGAACCGAGCTGGTAAATATTTGCATCTATTGTATAAGCTTTCCACATATTTTATAAACTTGAAATGTATTTTATAACACATATTCGTGATCTAATTTGTTGTGCAAGAAGTTGTAGCTAATAGCGTTGGTTAGTAAATTTCTACGACCTGAGTTTTATGTAAAGCTAAAATTAGGTATTCAAATTTAATTGTGTGTTATTATACAGGGTGTCCCACCGTCGGTATTCTAATCTCAATGGAGGTTATAGTTTTGCATACGCTGAGTACGTAAAAAATACTTATAAAATTCCAGATGCTTTTTTTTTCAAATAGATGAATTCTTAAAACTCTTTGTGTACACCCTAATAAGCAACCCGCCCAACTTTGCCACCCGCATGTGAGCTATCGTTTTCATAGACAAAATGCTCACATTAGCGAAGCGTTATATGCCGGCTGTGCGAAGGTAGAGAAGAAAACATGAATTTTAAGGAAAAATTTAACAAATAAATTTTGGCGTAATTTTGTTGTTTAAGTATTTTTTACGTGATCAGTGTATGCAAAACTACAAGTCTCTTCGCGCTTAGTATACCGATAGTGGGACACCCTGTATAACTAACCATCTGATATACCTAAATTAAAAAGAGGACATATTATATGTATTAAATTGTTTGTTACAATATAACGCAAAAGTTATTTTTGAAAAGGGATTTTTAACATTCAAATTATTATTTAAATAAATATTGCTTTTAATACCATTTACAATAGTGCTTACTCTTTATTTATATTAATAGAATTGCTTCAAGAATAAAAAATATTCTAACGTACATACCTATTATTATAATAATATATCTCAATAATGTCGGAAATGAGTTGCATAATCCGCTATAAACAGATAAAATCCTCATTTACGCTTGAAAATTAAACAAAAAACGCGACGCAATCTCCAGCTCTCTAAATAAAAACAATAAAAAGAATCCAACTCATAATCCTCAGTAATAACGGATGGATTAAAACTTTGTGAATGGCCATAGCTGTAAAATACTTAAGCTGGGAAAAGATGCTTTAAAAGTATCAGACATATGAAAATTGAAGAACGACGAAGAAGAAGACAGAAATTTTGCAATAATTACCTAATTATTTATTACGAAGTATTTCTTAAATGTTCCTCTCCATTTTCACACGTCTTAAACTACCGCTTAAATTTTAGCACGTTCACTGGAAATCCAAGAATTGCAATGAGCGAAAAAATTAAAGAGGAAAGAACGGTAGCGATTTTAATATAACTTTAAATGAAAAACCTAATATCACAGTTTTCTCGTTCCCTAACTTTTAAAAGAACAATTTCTCTACAATAGAATGGCCGCAGGCGAACAACTATGATAAGGTACACATTACAGTCTTCTTATCCAATTGTGTGTACAGGGATTTCATACAACAACGTAATTTAAATATGCACGCAAAAATAGTCCGTGATAGGAGCATATAAAACACGAAACAGAATGTAGCAATAAACAACTTTTTCGGAATATAATATTACACATGTACCCCGTGTACACACATTAGCATAGCGCCTACTTTTGAATGATAAACGCCTGGCACAATTCTTGCCTAACATAATGTTGCTGGTCACGATATAAAAATATTTGTTGGTGACATTTTTGTTAGGACTTATTTATTATAACGGTGCTTTTGGTATAGTTTGCGAACTTTTAACGCATTTTATTTTGTGAGAAATAATAAAAATATACTTGCAAAAATATGGAATAAAAAAAATGGTTACAGAGGTATAATAGGGTAGAAAATTGTATGGAAAACAGTTAAAATCGAAGCTATAATGACGTGAATATTATTCATGAAAAAATGGGGATTCGATGAAAACATGCTTTGAAACAATAACCTCGCTTGAACCGAACATCCATTGTAACGTATCTCGTGATTTACATTACAGCTAATGTATTCATTGAGTTGGAAATTTTTCCACCACGTGCAAAAAGTCATTAAAACTTTTCAGTGCTGCTGTTTATGAATAAACTTTGCACAAAGGTTTAACAAATCTAGAACTTATCGCAACCGAGAGCGGTATTAGGCTCTCCACAAACGCATTCAAATGAAATCGTATTGTGCCGGCCAAACACTTTGAAGTCCGGAATATTTAATATCCTCGACCATATTGACTATCCGCTTTAAATGTCTGAGATGTAAGATTGCTTTTGCTAGGCTTATAAATAGAGGTTATATTAATAACATGTTCCAATGATTGGGTATTCATAACTATATTAAACTTATAGAGCTCGTAGCAAAAATTTACGCCTAAAAATATAATAGAATGAAATTGCATTTAGTATCTATTATTATTTAAGGCGTGCTTTTATAAGCATCTATCTTAGTATAGAAATAAGTTATTTACATAAAATCTATTTCTGCATGGTAAAAGTGACTAAAACAGAAAAAGATGACAAATGTAAAGAGACCCTTAGACGAAAACACTAACTTTTGGAAACTAACCACAAACTTTTGCTGTGGTTCGTTTTCTTGTTACATAGTTTTTGTTAAATAAACTTAAAACTTAAATGTGATATTGTAAATAAGTCTGCTTTTGAAAACAAAAAAATATTTAATTAAATCGCTAGATTCGATGGAGGCATAACTGTTTATAATAATACAATAAATGTTTCTTTCTAACTCGCCTCCTTAATTGAAGCCAGACAAAACCTGAAAAAATCAAAGCATATTCACAAAAAAATAAGTTACTTCACTTTGTGGTTTTTTTTTAATCCAATACGTCTTTCAGATCATTTCTTACAAACGTATGAAAAATTAAATCTCCTTCATTATATTAATGTGCATGTAGAGCGATATAGCTGTTTGTATAAATTCATTCATTGTTGAAATATCTGGTGGGATCACCCTAAAAATGCCGTCTCTATAAAGGGCAGGGTGAATTTTTATGAACGTGACTTCCTAGCTCAGAATTATAATGAGGGCTCTGTAATCCCGAAACTGATTTATTATCGTCTTCCAAATCCTATAAATACAGGTACTTTGCGATTTTCCCGTTACATAGCTTAATATCCGTAAAAATTGTGCCAAATTTTGTATTTTTTTTTACCGCTAGGTATGGAACTGTGATGTTGGATGGCTGTACCGCTTCTGAAATTTAAGGTGATTTTGCAAGATGGCTCCAAACTAGTCATACAATACTGCCTAGTAAGACATACTGGTCATACAATTATAATATGCCTATTAGTATATCCAAATTATACTGGGTAAATCAATATCGCATATTGTAATGTCACTTAGTCCAATCAGCCTTTCAACCGGCGATATTACGGAAAAACTTCGACAAGAGGAATTTGCGAAACGGGGATAGCAATTTTTATTAGAAAAGACTGTCAGGTTCACGCGATAACGTGACGTGAGCAGACGAAGCCGCGGGTGAAATGCTAGTAATATATTTGTAAAAGACAACAAATCAAATCCACCGTACCCGACCCTAATTTGATGACTCAAGGTTATACAATAACAATACGTTATCACAATTATCAATAACTGAATGATAACAATCAATTGACGTAAATACACTGCGGAATTATAATCTAATGAGAACGATTTGATTCTGTAACGTCTCAGATATTTCCCCTGTCATAGAAAAGTAAGTGTCCCTCTGAACAGATGTTTCCTTGGTCATAGAAAAGTAAGTCTGAAATATGTCGTAATTCTGCTTTCAATTTGCGCATAGTTCTAGCAAACAAGATTGTGAACAAAACTAGCGCAGTTGGTCAGTTAGAAGCGTGTAAGCGACCTTGCCGCATTAAATATAGACTGCCGTCAGTTTCTGTCGCCAACAAACCACTAGACTGGTACAATCGCGCTCATACACCGTTTCTTATCACTCAAAATGGATAGATTACGCCGTAATCACCGAACACATGCCGGTGGTGTGTTAAACAAGTGCATAATTGGTGTTGTGTGGTAAAGTGTTGTGTAAAAAATGTCTTCAGCGTCTTCCACGTCAGGGAGGAAACGTTAGTATGTTTTAGGCGCATTTCTACAGCTTGATTTATGTTTTTGTGTTATGACAATTGAGTTTTTGTTGTCTTAATTTTTATTTCTTCTAAATTGGTACAAATGTACCCCTTCTTGTTAAAATGTAGAATTACGATTTGAAAAGATTTTTCGTAGCTATTATTAACTACGAGAATTTTCTATAAAATTGTAAAAGTTACATCGCGTTTTCTAACTCAGTTAGCGCGCCCTCGCATGAAGTGTTAATCGATACTGTGGGAATAATACTGTTACAAAAGTAATCTCTTCAGTAAAATTAAATAATTTAATTAATAAAGGTGTTAGGTTAAATAATACAAAATAACTGTGTCGTTAACTTCTCTGTGTTTGAAAGTACATTCACATCATTAATGACGTCACGAATACTCAGACAATGGTCATTTTGTTGTGATTGAATATAACTATCATACCTTTTTTAACTATGTATAAGTATAGCATAATATACATTCTTAATTTTTTTTTACGTAAAATCTAAATTTGTTTTGACAGCAAATTACAGGGCACTGATTTTTCTTGCAGACCGAGATATTTTTATGCTCTGTTGAAAATACAAGACTTTTTAATCAGCTTTATAGTTTGAATAAAACATCCTTTTATTCATTGAATGAAATAAAATACTTTAATTATACTTGACTGAAGACCGTCAAGGAAATGAGCAATGTAACCACTTGAAAGACAGACATATAACCCACCTTGAAGTTTCCTTGTCAATTCTGCATTTTACGGACTTCGTCTGAAACTAGATAGGTATTTATTTGCATTCTTATGCGCATAACGTGTACATTCTGCGTACTGTGTACATTCTGTAATAAGAATAGTTCTCATTGGAATCCTAGTTATTACTAAAATTGCTGAATATCGTTGCAATTACAGTAAATCCCCAAACACTACTAACGCAACGACTATTTATGGCTATTTTGTAACATATTGCTGCAGTAAAACGATAATATAAATTCCGCGAGGTAATAGTTACCATAGCTAACATATACCAAACCCATTTGAATTTTAATATGAACCTCGTAAATTTACGCTTCATATAGCGGCAATATGTGAACTACGTTAAACAAAGAATAGTGTTGCTATATTAACTTCGAAAGCCAACCTAAATACTGACTCATATCAACGTCCAAAATAATTCTACAAATTAAATGATACTTATTGTGTGTAGCATATTACACATTGTTGGCTCTCTCATGATGAATATACGGTTATACCTTCAACATAGTTCAATAAAACTATGTTTGAAGAACTTAATCCTTACATATAAGGCAAGTTTTAGAGCAATGTAAAGCAGTTTTGGTGAATAGCAGATGGTCAAGCAGAATCGTAATATAGGAACTACCATTAACTAGTGTTAAACAATTTTGTAGGCTGAAATTAAATTCGGATACTTGTACTGAATAACGAATGGCTTGTACGCAAAATGTTTATGGTTACAATATATAGAAAGTCTATATTCAATGTATTGTTTCTTTCGTAGATTACACAATACATGGTGGTTCATAGAAGTTTGTTGGTCGTTTAAATCGTGATTAGGTATATTGTATACTATGGAATGCGTTATGCATACGTGCATATATGTTCTGTATCAATCTTTGTTCTATTTTCTCTTGAGTTCAAGCTCAGATTAAAGTCCTTTTGTAGAATTTAAAATATTTCAATCTTTCAAGTCATTTATTTTCTTACAAAGCGAGCGTATTTACGCTTGATTTAAGGGCAGACTCTTGGCACCTTTACAGGGCTCTTACTTTGAACTATCGAAAATGGGTGTCGTTTATTACCTAAATTCTTATGACTTTATTCTCTACTTAAAAATAATGTTCTGTGACTTTAAAGAAAAGCAATATAAAAATATGTTTTTCGATACTTATTATTAAATAATTATAATATGTTAGAAATCATTGACTATTTATAATTTTATAATTTATAATAATAATTTATTTATTAATAGAACATCAGAGGTCCACTTGTAAGTATTATTTCTTAATTACTATGTTAGTTTACATTGTTTTTATACAGTTTACATTTACATTAATTTAAATATTATCATTATTGAATATTTTACCATTTATAATTAGTCATTTTATTTTTATTCATTGAATAAATTAAACATATATGTAAGTACAATCTGTACAAATGTCACTTGTTTTCACTCATCAATCGGTGCGTATTTTCAGTGATTGCGCCTCCGTGTTCGGACGTTGTCTAATCGATTTCCGACCCAACTACCCTCACTCTGTTATTAATCTAATTGGCTGGCTGTAATTTGTTATCAACTACAACAATTATTCAGTTGTATACAATCAAAATACATTTATATTACGTTCGACTTATCCTGTCGTTTTTAGCAATAATTAAAACTAGCTTTCTGTTCCCTTTTTCGCTCGCATTTTCTAAAACTTAACAAATTATAATATAATGATTACATTTATATTCATTTATTCATTCGAGAACCACGCTATCTATTAGTTTAAACAGAATGAAAATCGCTGCTGTGGTTTTTGAATTTATCGCGGTCAGATAGACTGAAAGGCAGACGCAAAGCTTTGTTGTTTAATATAAAGTGATAATGATATTATATAGAAAATGTTGGCTTTAAGATTTAACTATAAACTAAATTTCTTCCAGTGGTTCTCAGCACCCTGCTAGAGACGGACCACTACGAGAGTCTAATCCAGGACCTGACCTGCACGAAATGCAACAAATACATGAAGCCCCCCATTTACCTGTGTGTGGACGGACACAGTACATGCGGGCCGTGCTATGAGAAGAGCTACCAGTGCCATGTTTGCCAGGTAAAGATTATCTATACTAATTTTATAAAGCTTAAGAGTTTGCTTGTTTGTTTGTTTGAACGCGCTAATCTCGGGAACGACTGGTCCGATTTGAAAAATTCTTTCGTTTTTAGATAGCTCATTTATCGAGGAAGGCTATCGGCTATATATCATCATTTATTTATTTAATAAATAAATAAATCATCACGCTAAGACCAACAGGAGCTTAGCCACGCGGGTAAAACCGCGGAGCGCAGCTAGTATGTTATAGTGTATGTTAGATATACCTATATTCCTATTTACCTATGTATAGCTTCCGCTCTCGGCTTTATTCGCGTAGTTAAAAGCAAAATACATTACCTAATTTTATTTAGGGCATAAGTAGTTTCCGTTCCCGTGGGATTTCTGCAATAAAAACTTCACGTCAAACATCATTCATGTCCTTTCTCGGATAAAAAAAAAGTTTGCACTTATGAACAAATTGATTCAGTTGTTTCAGGTTGAAAGCGTTACAAACAAAATAACATTGACATTAATAATTGTAGTATTAAGTAGAATTAATATGAGTTATGACATGAGTGTCATAGATATAAAGATTCTCTTATACTAAGTTTGTCACCGTAGACCGTAGTGATTCTATTACTATTCTCTGTGGCGTAACTTTGTACAAGAGAATAATACAATTTGCACTAATATTCCTATGACTTAACAATTGCCTCGGGAATGGTTACTGACGTCATAGTTAATTCTTGGATTGGAAATAGATATTAAACAATATTATTATCATCGCTTATAGATAATAAATATTTCAAAATATAACAGGAACAATTAATATACAAAGCAATGTGTTATCAAATATAAACTGATATTTATAGTTATGTATTTATTTTTCTATTTATTATATCTTTAAGGTTAAGTATTCGTTCAATGACTCACTTATTAAAAAATATATTTTATTATACATGATAAATATAATACTAATACCGTCGACTAACTGCATACTAATTGTTATAACATCGATCATGATCCATTGTTCATTCATGGAAATAAAGTAAAAAATAAAAACAAATAACCTATAATAAAATCTAATGACATACAAACATCGCGAACATTTGCATAAATAAGCGAAATTTCGAAACAACAATGCATCAAATCGATTCGTCCCGCTAAAACCAAACAATAGTCCGTTTGTCTTGTTTAGCCTACCGTTGTAAACATCGACGTCATAAATAGCCTGACCTAGTATCGGATAATCTGGATATCCTTCAAATTTATACAGAACTTCTAAACATTGGTGCTATAGCCAAATCTAATTTATTTTCATACATCGATTCGTTTGTAAGTTCATCATATTATACACATTACACATATTACAGACTAGCTACTCCACGCGGTTTCACCCCCGTGGCTCCTCTCCTGTTGATCGTAGCGTGATGATATATAGCCTATTATAACCTTCCTCGATAAATGTGCTATCTAACTCCGAAAGAATTTTTCAAATCAGACCAGTAGTTCCTGAGATTAGCGCGTTCAAACAAACAAACAAACTCTTCAGCTTTATAATATACAAGTTGATCAAATAGTTCTATCTTAAGTAAGGTTATTTATATTTTAAGCATTCCTTAATATTCAATTAATATTAAAGTTATACTCTTTAAAAAGCACCCTTTGTAATAGTTATTTTTAGCGGACCATTTTGCGACTACGCCTTTACTGAATGTATAGAAATAGATTTGTTTCCATCTAGTTATCTAATTTGCTCTTGATTCGCAATATTAATAAGCTTTCTGTAATTGTCATACAACGTGACCATCTAACTATATTTATTATGTTTAATTACCTATATCTTATTTCGTGAACAAAAGCGAAGTGAGGGCGGCTAGCCAATAATAGATATTCTAATAGCAATTCCATTATCCTACAACATTCTATGAAACGATATAATTATGTCTATTCGAAGCCAATTTGTTATCACTTACATAGAATAAAACAAATTTGTAACCTATGTTTCGATCTTTAAAACTACGCAACGGATTGATGAAGCTTTTTTAATAGATAGAGCGGATCGTGAGGAGGATTATACATATTATATGTAGGCATATAAATATAATTTTTTTTTTCAAAAATTATTATCAAAATGCTTGCTGTCAAATCACCCCACAGTAGAATCCCCTGTGAGACTCGATTTATTTCATCGCTATCTGCATACACCACGTGTAAAGCGCCTTATTCACGGTCCATTTGGACGTACGTCCCGCCAAGGTCATACACGATGCATGACGCATATTCACGGTCCATCCCCGCTGTACGTCAGCTCAAGGCTGATGTGCGCGCATCAATCATGGCATTTAAATCGAACGAAGTTAACGAGAGGACGTGTGTGAAAATGCCACCTGCTTTATCAAAACGCCAAAAAATGGGAGTTCTTCTGATATTGTCAGCAGCAGAAGAGAATAAAAGATAAAACCGGCCAAGTGCGAGTCGGGCTCGCGCACAAAGGGTTCCGTAGCAGCAAATATAATAAATTACAGTTAAATCAACCTATCTCAAAAACTATAAGAGATACTTTGATCAAACCAAAAATCGTTGAAAGAGTTAATTAGCATGCATCACCTCTATTTTTTTTAGAATTTTATACCCCGTAGTTATAAAAATAGAGGGGGGGGGACATACTTTTTACGACTTTGAGAGCTGATATCTCAAAAACCGTTCACTTTAAGAAAAATGTTTTTTAGAAAACTTTATATCATTTTAAAAGACCTTTCCATTGATACCCCACACGGGTATGTACATCGAAAAAAAAAATTTCATCCCTCAGTTACATGTATGGGGGGCCCCACCCCCAATTCTTTTTTTTACTATTTAGTGTCATATTTTTGTAGCGGTTCATACAACACATATTCCCATCAAATTTCATCACTGTAGTACTTATAGTTTCCGAGTAAATCGGCTGTGACAGACGGACAGACGGACAGACGGACAGACGGACATGACGAAACTATAAGGGTTCCGTTTTTGCCATTTTGGCTACGGAACCCTAAAAAAGGAATGTGTTTTGGATGAAAAAAATTTATCATAAACGTATATTATATGCTAATCTGCTGTAGGACTGTTGAGTGTTGATAAAATATCGATATTATTATTTCGAAATATCGATATTTATCTATACTAATATTATAAAGAGGAAAAGTTTGTAAGTATGTATGTATGTATGTATGTATGTATGGTTTTCACGCATAAACTACTGGACCGATTTCAAAAATTCTTTCACCATTAGAAAGCTGCATCTTCACTGAGCAACATAGGCTATATTGCATTTTGAAAAAAAATAGAGATCCTTACCAAAAATGCAATAATGTAACCCAAGGTGTAAAAAATTCCTCAATAAAAGTTCTGTCATCGCGTGCGCTGCGGAATCTATGGAAGATAGAACAAAATAATGTTCTACGGTATTATAGAATGGATCAATATCTACAAGAAAGTCCGCGATACCATATGTCCATCTTCAGTAGTTATGTTACTACAACAACTTTTTTACGTTTTCAAAGTAAATAGAAGTGCCGACAGTAATCAAACCATGTTATCCATACACATATATTAATCCTTATCCCATTAAATGATGTTTTATTATAGACTGTTTCAATACCAGCAAAATACTTTTTAAATGAAAAGAATTGGATATTCCATTCAAAAGATATAACGAATTTTTAAAAGTGTCAATCTACAGAAAATAGTAGGTATACTGTTCGAGCAGGCCGTAGTGCGGGACGGGGTAAAGGTGATTTTTATGTGATTAAAAATTAAACCTATAGTCCGACCTATAGTAGACTTTTCACTGTAACGATATCGCTATCTATGCGGGTGAAACCGCAGGGCATTGCTAGTTACTAATATTTTTGGACGATATATCGATAGTTCGATATTGAAATATCGATATCGATGGTCGATATTTTTTTAATAATTTTTTTTTCAGTAAATTATTTAATCTACAAAATCATCGTAAACTTAATCGACCGTAATGATTTTAAAGTTAGCAGTTGCTTGACAATTTTTTATCATTTGAACGAGTTGCTTCTTCAATCAATCTTTAGCCAAACAGCTGAACATATAAAACAAAGAGTATTTTTAAAAACTCTAAGAAAAATATTGGTATACCTACATAATTGTCTTATTTAAATTTAAAAAGTAATTACCAAGAACTATAACCTACTACTTATATACATTCATAATTTAATTTATTTAATAAATCTACTAGACTATAAATTGTGTAATCATTTTTGAGCTGACTTACGATTTTTTTTAAATAAAGCCGATTATATCGAAATATCGATATTTTTTTTCGATATATCGAACTCCGATATTGATATATTTTAAAATATCGATATATCGAAAATACGATATTTTATAAAATATCAACAGTCCTATTATTCTGCTGTACAGCAAGCCTATTCACGATCCAGCATGCACGATGCAGGATCGCTTGCACGACGTTCGCGGTGGTGGGGGTGCTCGCTGGACGAAAAATTGGTCGTGCACATCCAGCAACATAATAATAATAATTATTGACGTACGTCAATACTACAATACTATTCACTGTCGTTTTGCGTCGTGCATCGTGTATGACCTTGGCGGGACGTACGTCCAAATGGACTGTGAATAAGGCGCTTAATACACCCGTCCGAAGCCAGGGCGCATTGCTAGTATCCTAAACGGTAAGCCTTTTATTAATCAAATCTATTTATATATTTCTTTTCCAGAAAGAGTTCGCCCTGATCCGACCGAAAGTTCTGGAGTCTTTAGCGAACAAAGTTCTCTTCCCGTGTACTAATGAAGGCTGCCCGAAACACGCAACTCTTACGATACTCGAGAAACATGTAGCACATTGCCAATACCGTATTATTAATTGTTTTATGGCTAGAGTTTATGGTAAGTAAATATTTTATTAAACTCACTGATCTAGAATATAATAGGTACATATGAAATCAAAAATTTAGTTCACTTGGGCACTTGTTATATTTATTTTTTTATGTATTGTACTTTACAGTTTAATAAGAGTGAGCAAAGCCATCAAAGATTTATATATAAATGATAATATACCGGGTGTTATAATGTTACCTATTTAACAGATCTATCCCAGATAATCGATTCTAAGAAATATAATATAAAATAAATAAGCACGTCAAATAATCTAATCTACAACTAAATAGCGTATACCAAATCATTGCTGTACTGATTTCATAACAAAATTACTTATTTGATCCCACGTACACGAATTATCTTCTAGTATAATAATAACCTCTAATCGATATTCGTATATATCAAGATAGTAGATATATCTAAGAAACAATTAGATAAGATATACGAATATTTCAATCAATATTGTAATGTTATACTTTTTATAACATTAACATAGTTTTCTAGTGACTAATTATTATCTACACGCCTCTGCATCTCCCGAATGTATTAATCTAATATATCTACCAAATCTTATAACTGTTATATTTTATTCGTTTATAAATAGTAACAAGCAAATTTATTATAATGTATAGTAGACGTTATTGATGACAATTTCATTTAGTAAAATACCTTATAAAATACAGTCATCCCCAAGAACGTTGATCAAAATGCATAAATAATAATTATAGAAAAAAAAACTGAACATTATCAGTGATAATCTTTATAATAATATTCCAAAATCAAGTTATAATAGGGACATTTTATATAATTCTCGAGTTTACGATATGATTAACAAATGACGATAATTCTCGTAGTATTGGTACGCATTAAAAACTGTCTATTTTAACCAATCCCGTATCGCACTTGTAATTCATAATGTGCAGGCATTATGAAAACGGAGTCAAACGGAAGTCTCTATTATATTATTTATTTTTCATAACGTATAATATTATGAGACTATATTATATAATTTTCATATTATAGAAGGCGAATGTAATTGGGAAGGCCGCGCCGGCGAGTGGATGGACCATTGTTTTGCAGAACATAAGAAAAGGGTCACTGAACTTCCCTTCATTACCGTCAAAGATCAATGGAATGCGAAACGTACAGAGCCCGTACTCAACTACTTCTTGCTAAGATGCTATGAGAAGATCTTTAACGTATACCAAATATACGATAAAAAAGGAGGTGAGGTTACACATAAATAAAAAAAATGTGTGCGTGTACTAGTGTACACACGTAAGAAGTGAAACTTCTTTTTCAAAAAATAATTTACTATCTGTGTTTACTATATAAGCAACTTTACAGAAAAACGTCGAATCACGCGTGGTAGGGATAAGAAAAAGATGGCGCGTAACGGAAAAATGTCACGCGTAACGAAAAAATGTTACACTAAATTTTTTTCCAACCCCGATAAAGAAGTTTCACTTCAAAAATAAATCTTTATTCCACCTTTCTACTAAAATCTATATCAAAAATCAGTTCAGTACCTAACACCATTTATTATTCAAGGACGGCTGGAACGATTTTTATGATCTCTGATTTGTTGAATTTGTCTCTGACCTCTGACCTAAATAGGAAAGTTAGGTAGATACTATTAACATCGAAAAATTATTTATAAAGAAATTCATGAGTTTGTCTAAATCATATTTTACTCTGGAATAAGAACATCATCTTTTAATAGGTAACTTTTAAAGTTAGAAATGTTCTATAGGTTTTAAACTTATTTATTCATATAATAAATAAAGCTGGATTTAATTTCAGGCCGTATGATGTGGACCGTGCTTGTTAATGATGAACAAGCTGAGAAATTCTACTTCGAGGTCGACATATTCCTTCCCAATCTTCCAAGCAAAAGGATCGTCTATAGGTAAACAAAAAAAATATTAAGAAAAAATATAAGAAGCTCATGAAATCAAGACAACAAATTTATTGCTTAAGCGTCCTTTGTGAATGATATCTTATCTTTGGAAAAGTTTGTTAAAATTTCGGAATCATTTCCTTAGACTTTTAAGGATCCCGTTGGAGAATGGCCAAATTATTTCGGGTCTATCGCGATAAGCCGTCTAACGTATTTTAATTACATTAAATTTTGTTTCAGGCGTCCTTGTAAATGCGAGAAGGACGCTGATTTTCTGGAGCACACGCAAAATGTTTACATTCCTGTCGAAAACATTTTCTCCATGTTGGATGAGAACGAATCGATAAATTTCACTGTACGGATTGGTGAGTGGATTTAGGCAACAAATATTTACGCAAATTATAACCGATTTGTCTTGTTTGTTCAGGGGTATAATTCAGTGAAGCACACATACTAAATCAATAGCCTGGCTTTGTGGCGTACGCCGGTTTGGACTATTAATACGATTAACTCTTCATCTATCTAGCTTTTCTATCCAATAACAAAACAATGCGTGAATCGGAATGGAATATATTCCGATTTGGTTCCAAATACTCGCACATAGACACATCGACTAAGCAAATTTTTGAAAGCAGAATAATTAAATACGATAAATCCTGACTCCAATGTAATATTACCCATTCATAGGTTTTATAAGGTTCCTTAAATAATAATGTTTTACATTTATATAAGTTTATACAAATATACTGCAAAATTTCTGTAATATTGGAAGTAAGGTAAACTATGAAAATACAGTATTTCCAAGTACTCGCTGTTGATAAAAAATAATTAATAAACGTATTTCAATTTATACGATTGCAAATTTCTGTTCGAAATACTTAGCAGTGAGCTCAGTTCGAAAAGCACGGGTACAATAAATAAATATATTTCTGTTACAATTTATTGAATGTATTCGATAAAGTACAATATTTTTCAGGTGAAGTTGAGAACTTGCCGCTTCTGGACACACCAACAGGTAGTGAGAGCCGCATACTGCTGAATAGCGAAGACGATATTAAAATTGATCATTTAGACGGACATTAGAAAACCTTTATAAATATTAAGGCCACATTTGTATGGCACATTACATCTTATTGTATTAGTTGCGTAAAACGTACTTCGTAATGCATTCCTAGTTGTCAATCTTGTTACTTATAATATTATCATTGGGTTTCATTATCTTTCTTGTGGTAGTTAAATATAATAAGATTAATTTACTGACAACTGTAAGAGTAAATTGCACATTTATTGTGTTGAATAAATTAATCTAGCGAAGTACTAATATGCCATGAAGTTATTGAAATATAGAGTAGAATTTTATAATTGTTTTATTAAACTAATTGTGTAATAAAATGACAAGACATAGTTTTTAAGCCATAGATAATTAAAGTAATTTTACTGTAACACTCCTTAACACCATATTATTTGAATTTTAGAGTATTCCAATCCCTTTTATCGTATTCACGAAACACATATCTTTTACCATTAAAAAAATAACGTTAAATATAATAAGAATTAATTTATTAACATTTCCATTTCTGAATATTGCTGAATGTTTTATATTACAAAATGTCATGTTACTGTGTGTTTTATTATAACCTTGCGTATATTTTCAGTAACATGAAATTACGTTTTTTTTGGCGGTATATCAATATCAAAACCACAATACAATATTGACGTGATTGAGTGATGAACGCAAAGCATTATTAGGGATATCAACAACATGCCGCAGAAAATATTTTTAAGATTGCTTCATTGGTTCATATCCTCTGAAGATTCAAAATATTATGTATCAAGTTGAGAAAATTTGCAAATAATTACTTTATGAATAGAGTATTGACTAATGAGCATTAAAATAAATTAAGCTAATTAAATTATATGAAACGTATAGAAACAAAAATTTTAAGATTCTTAACGTAAAACTCATTTGCCTTTTTAATTAGCTTTTATACTGCTATATAATTCTAATACTAGCCAAGTCTATCAATTACTACAGTTGTCCAGTGTAGACAGGGACATTATTGTAAGGTAACAGAGCGGCACACTGGTGGTTAAAAGCTGAGATTGCAGCGTCAGGGTTGTCACAAATTAGTTTTAAATATGTATTAGTTTACAAATGATACGTCATAATATTCGCTTCGTTTCATTTTACTATAAGGATATCCACTGATACTTATTTTGTCAAAATCAGTCGAAAGTTTTAGGAATAAATCACTTTTTATTAACTTTTGTGTTAAGTATTTACCGTACGTGATATTTCAAATAATAGGATTTATGTAACTAGTTTGTAAGTGGATTTAATTCTATAGTACCTATAAATATTTAAAATTGACAACCCAAAGTGTGCTAGCAGCACTGTTGACTTGGAGGCAAACATCAAAGGCATTAGATTACTCTACGTTTTTTTGTATGCGATAGAGATACATACTAGATACCTACATGAAGGCTTGTGAAAATCTTCATCAGTATAAGAAGATCACATGTGGATAAATTACTACTATTATATTATTATATTATCTGTGATATAACTTAATTCTAAACACTCTAAGCAAGTGTTCATGGACAACACTATACCAGACTATACCAGACAACACTATACTAGACCACACTGGTCTAACTAAATGGCGGCCATCTTTTTTCCACGTCCGTTAAATACTTTTAACCTGGCTCTAAAAGCAAACCATAAATATTAAAGTTTATGACGGAAAATAAATGTATACCTTCTCCCATACGACCTGGTCGCGGTTATAACTTATAAGCAAAAATAAAATCTCCAAAGACTCCCATTCTACAGATTTTCTAGTTTTTACGCTTCACGACGCAGTTAGGGATAAATGAACTGAAAATTTTCCGCTCATAATAAAAATATATGCTGCCGTCGATCCCGGGTCGAACACAATGAATTCGAAGTATAGGAAATAATAAAGAAAACAAAACACAAAGGAAAAATGATATTTAATTTATTTTAAAGTATGTTTGCGAAAATAAATTAATTAGGCGCGGTGGGTGAATTTAGGTTCAGAGATGTTTTTACCTTTTATGAGACAGGTCATGCATTAACATAAAATGGTTGTGATGTGGATGCATAATATATGAATTGTTTTATTTATTTATTATTTACAGTGAATTTTTTTAGCAAAAAGCAAATTTGATATTTCTAACAGCATTCATACGATTTTAAGTTATAATGTAACACTAAACATGAATATAACAGCTTGAATATAGAGCCGCGGAAAGGGAAAATATAAAGTAGGTCAGTTTCCTTAACTAGAACTACATTTAAATTCATTATGAATAATTGATGATTTTGAATCATACCATTGGCAGCTAATCTATAACGAGTTAAATTATTCTAGAGTCTTTATTTAAATCTAATTAATGGTGATATAAGAAAAATTAAGCGAACATTTAAAACCGCAAAAACCGCTGAAGGTTTCATAAAATCGTACAATAAATCAGACCGCCGAATAACGAGAGCATGAAATTTATTACATTAGCTTCCAGTTGCATTTTCAACGCGAAATTATAATCTGGGCAAAACAAATTTATGGGATTGCTATCTTCCGCTTAATAAATTTTATTTTATGCTAATTTAAATGGAGGATAAACGTAACAAAACGCAGCAAGTTATGTCATAGAATTTTAACGTGTAACTTTAACGTGTAACTGGAAAAGCACTCATCTTGAAAAACGTGTAGAATGTTCTAAAATGCAACTATTGAAACACTACTCATTCAGTTTTTCATAAATAGACTCCGCTGATTCATCTAAAGGCTCTTACACTTATACTATTTGCTTTTATAGATTGCATACATTTTTTAATTTTTTTCTTTTTTTAAATGTCAATTATTCGAATATAAAGAACTTTTCTCCCTTGCATTCTTAGGTCTATTTAAATATTTATTGTGGGCAGAAGAAATAGCAGAAATAGCTCTTTAAATTGAGCATTGATAAAGGATGAAATAAAATTATGTCTAATAACAGAGATTTTATTAAAAGCTATTTTAAATGCGTTTATTTTATCATTCATCAGTGTCATTTTCTTTCTCGTTTATTTTTATAATTTTCATTTCTCTAGATATGGTTGGATCACTTATAAGAGATCTTTTAGTTTTCAAATCATCTATAGGTAGGTTTTAGTAAAATTTTCTTAAAACGTACAGAATATGATTTCACAAACAAGTAACATTATTAATATTTTTACTACTTACACACTTTCAACGTATAAAGTTACACAAACATAAAAACACATCAGTTTTAAAACGTTCTGGAAAATACTTGAAACGAAACATGTGATTGTTTTAACTTTAATCAAGCAAAATTAACGAGTATTGTGTTGATAGCTACAAACATAATTACTGATTCCATTGTTAAATAGTGGCCCTTTAAAGATTAAATCAGTAAATATCACTTTGCGTGTTTTGATTTTATTAATTGAAACAGAAGTAAGTTTTAATGGTGATTAAAAAATAAAAAGCTCATGTTTAAGGTTATTGTTATAGTTATATCATACGTGAAATGAGTCGTGAATCGAGCAAACCTTATGATATGGCAGTTAAAATATGAGAACTTATTCCCATTATTCAATGTTATCACTTCTCTTTTCATTTTAAACATATTTTATCCACAATACATCTAAATTATAATAACAAGATTCCCAACATAGTTTATAAGAAATTGAATAGAATACCAAAATGTGAAAATGTATCATATTTCATATGAACAAAAGCATTTCAAGATGAAGACAGCACATGCCATTTCTTGATGTTCCCCTTTACCGAAAATTAATTTAAACGGAATTAATTCTAACCAAGAACAAACCTTAACTTTACATCACTCTGTTCCTGTAATACGAAGCCGCAGTTATGTGTCTTGGATGAAATTAATTTCTCTTTATCGCAGAACTTTCATTATGTTTCCAGAATTTCGAAGACAAGGTCATTTGATACTTTGAATCGTGCCAGCAAATATTTGTATGGGGATCGTGGTCCAATCAGAAATGCGAGTGAATTTTGTAATCAAATTATGGCATCCCGGCGGAGTGATCATTTCTCTCCTTAAAGAATATTTGGAGACGAAGAGAAAGCCAATTAATTAGTAGGACCTTGTTAATTGTCTGTGTTCTTTCCATTTGAAAGGAATGACTTTCACAAGTATTTTTAATTACTGTCGCTTGAATAATAATCACGATCTATTTTTGTGACAAGGTATTTTGTGACACGTTTTGAATACATTATACCTACTTGCTTCCTTAAATCATAAATAGATTTTTTTTTATATTTTTGCATATAGCATTACTTACGTCGAAATCAATCTAAAGTGAAAGATTGCAATGTAGGTGTTCAATGAAATATACCGCTCTATCATGATATTATCACTTTTTATATTGCATTCTCTATTTTTTCACCCATTTTACTATTAGGATCAGCCATATAAAATAGGTAAAGTAACCTTACACCTACCACTGAAGAGAACAAAATGATTTTTCTAACAAAGCACAAACGTTTTGGATTGAAAAAGTTGAAACCGAAGAAATTTATCTCAATGATGAAGTTTCAACTAGGTCAAGTCAGGTTTAACATTGAGGTTTGCAATATAACTATTATCTATTAGTCAGTATACTTAATTGGAACCTTTTTGCTGTATGTAGAGTGTAGGCTGTAGAAGTAAAACAGAATAAAATAAATTAAATATTTTACGCTATAAAAATGTTGTTAAAGTAATTCTTTACAAATTAGATATTAGTTACGTATCGTCCATAATCATTTCTGAATATAAAACATAAAAGAGATAAAACAAAACCGAAATAATTAAAAATATTTTAAACGTTTTAGCGATTCACGTACAATTTAAATTTACATACATTCGTTCCGTTTTCGAAATGTAAAACATTAAACAACACAGAAAATACGCTTTGTCCGATTTAAATATTATTTTAACAGGTTAGTCACATAATTTGTAAGCCCCAAAATTAATATTAAATTGAAAATCGCGTAACAAAACGGAGCATGTTTTCCGAATGCACGTCTGAAATAAATACAATGCTATCATTTAAAATGGATTTCGGCGCTGACACGTTAAAAAACGCAACATTACATTTCAGCCGTGCAATTGAAAATTTCCATTTCAGTTTGTACCGACAGTTAAGCAATTTAGATCGTATTTCGAATCGTGAAAAATGCTGCTAAATCGCTACATAAAATAAAGCAGAGGCCCGCAACCGTGTGACAGTCGCATAGAAATTTTAAAGCTGTGCTCTACGAATTGTTTTATGTATCGCTCAGTATGCTGCCTCGTTATTTATGGCGCAATAACATCTGAAAAATACTATAGGCTGAATTTGCTTATTCTTTTATTGAAACGATTTGAATAAGTGAATTTGATACTTTAACGTAACTACCTCCTATTATATAACATTTTGTACTTTTGTCAAATGATAATTATTGCTCTTGTTGTTGAATGTTTTGTTTTTATAGCACGACTAGTTTACATTTACAGATATTTAAAATCGTACACTGTAGCTATAGCATAATATCAAAAATTAGTAAAATACGTATCTATTACAAAGCTACAAATATAATAAAAAGGGGTTTTCGCTTATTCACCTAAGTCTGTCCATCCAATTTCAATTAATGAGCAACAAAGATCTGAACGTAAAAACTTTCCTCTTAGTATACGTACGTAAAACAAAGGTAAACCTATTTAATCCATCACCCTCTACATCCAAAATATATTCAGGTTGTCCCTAAATCCTGACATAGGTAATTCAAACAATAGAATAGAAACTAGACTTATGAATAAGTAACAGTATTACTGTTGATTCAGGACAATGCTAGTCCCGGGAAGGTGTTTGCTTTTCCTTGCATAGTTGTCGCTGTATTTACCTAACACTAAGTATAGCCCGCGGCGTGGCTCAGTCGACGTCTATGTATTTGATAACGTAAAGTATTTTGAGATTGCAACACTAAAGGACGCTTGTTTGCTTTGCTTTTGGTACTATTATCGCATATAAGATGTTGCCCCATGTCTGAAAAATCCACTATAATTTAACGATATAATCTGCTATTATTATTAAACGACTTGAATTCATTCAGAATATAACCTCTTTAATAACCTTAAATCTGCATGCACAAATATTGAATTCATTTTAGCCTACGCAATCTAGGTAACATTTTTTGTTATACTTACAGAATTCCATAACTTTATATTGAAGCTTTTCTATGTAATTGAAATCTAATTGTAACATACCTGACTCTACATTCAACTGTCTATCTTATACTTCACCTAACAACATATTCAACTTAACAATAGCGTTACGTTTTGCGTTATAATCAAACATACGTTTACTTTACATTAATACTACACAAGCTACATAGTACATAGTTCCCAAACGTTAGGAGACACATTCAATACAATTTCAGTAAATCATTTATCAAACTGTCTCACGTCTCGTCACTATGATAACAAGGTCTGCGGCATCCACATCAATTAACAAGGAGACCATTAGTCAAGGATACCATACCGTTGTAGTACAAATTCCTTGGAGTGTATTAGACGCTATGTCATTTGACTTATCAATAATGAAAGATTTATTGTTTAGTCTAGATTAATGCTATGTAAATGGCTTTAAACCAAATATTATAGGTTATTATAGTCTAATTCTTGTTCTGTATAAAATATTGGTGTATCTTATTGTAAGGTTTAAATGTAAAGGCAACATTTTGCTTTCTTCATCAGTAAATAAGAGCCTATGAAGATGCGTCAACAAAGAAGGGGTGGCATATCTAAACTCTACGTACAGTTAAATAATAATGATATCAAGAAGAAATACCAATTAGATACTTACTACGCAAAAAGACGGGGTTACGTATATGAATATAATACTGGAATAGGATGTCTCATAAAACAACTAAAGATAGAAAAAGTGATAAATAAATAAAAAAAAATATTCAAGTTCGTATGAACACAATTAATTATACAGTAAAATAAAAATCAAGGTTCTAAGACAATATCTAACAACTTCTGAATGGATTTTTAAAATTTAACTACAATAATTGCAAGACAAGAGAGAGACTTATGCATTATTCTAAATGCAATAGCGTAGCATTCACAAGATCTAGGTTCAACAAGTTATCTTTATACAAATATTATGATATAAGAACTGAGAAAGCTTTCTTAATATTGACTTAGTCTTGTCATAGAAATTAAAATTTTTTTTCCTAAAGAAATTGCGAACAACACTTTTATAATCAACATTTTTATTCGTTCGTTAACGATGCGTTACTGAATTGAATTATGTATAATTATAGAGTCTGAATATTTAGGACCTACGTTGCAACAAAGTGACATACCCAAAAAATTCATAAATATATTATTTCCATAACACACTAATTCTTCTTCATATCAAAATTGTCGCAGAAAATAAGTTATTAAGACAGTGGTTTGTTTCCTGAGTAAATCATATGAAACATTTCGCATCTTATATAATACAGCTCCTGTAACTACTGAGCGTAAATCTCGAACATTCCACCGTTCACTGGAACTTAGTATAAACGTTATGCATACGTAGAAAGTTATAATTTAATTATTCTTTAGCACACTTAATGAGTACGCTACAAAACTTTCATTTGGCAAACTGATATTCGTATTTAAATATTACTATTATGTTCCCCCGAACATTTCTCTACAAAATTCTGAATATAAATTGCAAGCCACATTAAGAGTCCTTATCGATTTTAGAGTGATTTTTACTTGTTTCTGTAATTCTTTAGACGCTCGTTTAACAAAACTAAATTAGTAACAATGTGTGATGATATCTTAAATTAAAGATTCATTCAATATCTAAAATACGTTCGAGACAATTTATTGATATTCATTGTCCAGTTTGTTTAATAGCCAATAACCTAAGGCGTGTTTCAATTTTTTCCATGCGGGACGTTCGTGTCTTTGTATTTTACACGGAATTTAATAGAAGAAGTTTTCTTATAAAATATACTACAGTAAAGACACTGAGACATCCTAAAATATGTTCGAGGCAATTTATGTACTTTTATTGAAAAATTCAAAGAACATCTAAGTTAAAATAGCCTTACTTTGATGAAATTTTATGCGTATATGGCGTCGAATTTCTAGTTCTTACAACAGAGTTAAAAAAAATAAAAAATACACACTAAATGATAGGTTAATGCTTAAAAATTTGCAATAAAAAAAATACATATTATATGTTTTATGAAAGAAATGGAATAATTTAAAGTTCTCTAGAATTTTAGATTATATACGGGAGCGCAAACGTTGTTACGGCAGATCTATATAATCGAATATTCTAGAGAATTTTAAATTATACCATTACTTTCATATAACATAGTAGTTAGTTTTTTTAAACGAGCTCCTAAAGAATTAAAGAAACAAGTCAAAATCACTCTTAAAATCGATACGGCCTCTTAAGCCCTATTGTGTATATTCCTGAGCTAGTTCTTGAAACAGTGGATGATAAATTGTCATTTTATATACAACTCAGTAAAGGGAATACGGAGTTGGAGAAGGAATGTTAATAAACTTTCCGAATAATTAACATTGTTTTGAATATATTGCATAAATGAATTTGCAGTGTTTTGACCTCTGCGCTTACCTTAACGAAACCTTTTTTTATGTGAATAATTTTAAGTTTTTTAGTTGCATTCTATTTGAGCCTTGGTAAAGAGTATTTTTATTATCTTAAAGTTTATTTCAACTTATACATACAACTTTTTATATTACTTCTTAAACATTTCAATTTACAGGATTTACATTATAAGCTCATAAAAGTTAAATCTTATTCAGGTCCACGACAATTTTTGCTGTTTCGTCGTGAATTTGGGACGTGCAAATCTCAAAATAAAGTACCTATATTCCGAGCATCCAAAGCACAATGTTCATTCAAATAAATTCAACGTTCAAATTCAAATCATATCTATTGTGTTCTTTCAATATATAGTCACGGTGTCAGTAAATCTGATCAATATATTAGTTATATCAATAAGTAACAACTATTCCTCTTCAAGTAGTGCATCGTGGTTATACACACGACAAAAATCCACAATTCAATCCTTTGGTGTGCGTGACTTAAAAAAGTAAACTATGCCTCTGGGTTGTGAACTATTTTCGTTCCGCATTACAGACAGTCATCCTTTCGCATTTATAATATTAGTCTGGTCTCCATTCTTAAGACTACATAGTCTGTCCAGCTTTAGTTATACGTGGACAGTAGCCGTTAAACCTAGGACCGTTGTTCGGCTTAACATCGGAATGCTTTCACACCACAAGACAACTATCTACTACTAGCAATAGATTGCTAATGCTATCTACTACTAAACCAACGGATTGCACATTCATACAAAAATCGCTACGTGTTATGCAACTGCATAATTCACTCAAACACGAGTCACTCTAAAATATGGCATAACATTAAATTAAAGCGAAAAAGTAAAAACACAGTTTCCATTAGTCAGCGTGTAGTTCATTCCTTATACTCGTCACGTTTCCACATATGATGTGGGTATCTAACGAATGTTTTTTCTTTATTCGCCTACTAAGGGAAATTTATTGCCTGTGTAGTTAAGCAAATGTTGACTTAGTGCCTTTTAACACATACTGCACTGGCCTGTAATGGGAGCAGGCGATACGTATATAGGTCGGTTTATGACCGAAAACATGTTAGTGGTTTTTAAAAGATAAATTAGGTTAGATATTCTGCAGCTTTTTTAGTAAAGAATCAAAATTAACAATATTTTATTTATACAAATAGTGGAGGTATATTTATGTGAATGAATTTTGATGGAATTTGTTAACCAGATAGTAAGATTGAATAGTAAACAAAGTACCGAATGATATAATTATCTCTATGACTTCGAATTCAAAAGAGAAAATATAAAAACCTTATCTTTTACTAAACCTTTTTTAGTAAAATAAAAACCTTACTGAATATTATATAGAATATAAACAGTGACATTATAACTAAATAGTTCATAAAACTATCGATAAAGGCGTGTTCTTGGAAACGACTCAATATATTTTGTGTTATAGCCTACTCTATTATCGAATATTTTATTTTTAAAGCCTTTTCCCGCGACGAAATATGTTGTTGATAATTTAATAAATTTTGAGTTCATATTTTTATATACATTTAACAACCTTTTTATTTTTAATCACCCCTAGTAGAGATTAGTAAGTCCCAAAAACAGGTAAATATCAGCATTAATAAAAACAGTAAAAAATGTTTAGTGGTCGATATCTTTTCCATTTTTCAGTTAATAGAAATACATATCTATGTTAATCAATATATCACAATGAATTACAGGATATGATAACTACCTATAAGACTATACGATCATGAAAGTTTTCCCAGCTAGTAGAGAAATCGATATCCGAACTCGGTAATATATCCAGCCTATGTCACAGGATTAGAAGGCTCTCGGCAATCCTGCCTTAATCACAGGCAACACCCAAACACTAGCGGATTTGTATTTCCCTATCTCGCAGCTTCACAAATCACTTTATCAAAGGCCAGGTATTCATGACTCTCATAACACAGGGCACTACACTAAAGCCTTGCATTCACTACACGTATCGCAAGCCGAGCAAGTAGCCGTACACATTCGTGGACAAATTCGTCGTCGTCTGCACACTAAACTAACGAACACTCTTGACTGTAGAAATCGCGAGCCGAAAAGAGCCATGAGCTGCGCACCAACACATACCTACACCCACAGATTTGTCGTCGAACTTGTCGCCAGCGACAAATCCTGCGCATGGACGCCCCATGAATGGTAACCATAATACTCGTTTCGTATGAGAACTGTGGCTCGTAAACATTCGTTAACCATTCCTTTGTTCCATCAATTCTGTCCTGACAGAGCGTTTGTCTGCTGTGACTCGACTCTGTGTACCATGTAGGCGTCTAATTTGTCGCTTGAAAATTAAATTCTTGTTGCAGAGTGCTTTTGCTATATGATTTAGTACACGCTTTATGTAACGTGTAACATTCATGTTAATGTTTAGCAGTACAGTGCATTTATCACTTTTCATGTCATGATATGCAAAATTTATTTTATTACAATTTATAACAAGCTTTGAAAAGGTAACTAGAGTTGGTACTTAAATATATCCCCTAATAATGTAACAATTGCATACATCGAAAATCTTGAAACAAAATTCACAAAGGCGTTTCGACGAGACACTTGACCCAAGCAAATTTCAAACAGTCTAATACAATATGGTATGAATGCTCTATGCATCTACAAGTGACCGTCCAAGTACCGTATCCAGTTAGAATTGATACCTGATTCCGTTTTGAGCCCTCTAGACCTACGTCTACCGTCGCTTTGTCTTTGAAGCTGTCTATGAATGACGAACTAGGTTGTGAATATTAATTTTGTGAATTTATTGATGCATAAAGTTTTTGCTACATAAATTGTTTTGGGTATGTAATTCCTGGATAAGAATAAAAAATTAAAGGATACAAAAATATTTAAAACATGAAAATTCTCCCAAACAAATGAATTCAGTATAAAATGTGTAGAAAACTTCTGTCACATGCTCGTAACATGCTCTATATTTTTTATAAAACCATAAAACATTTTACATTAAGTTTTACATATATTTAAAAAAAAACACGATCAGATTGCTATAATAACACAAAATTTTACATTCACCATCGTATACCTAATTTATACATGTAAATCAAAATAAAAATCATAACCCTTGTATCGTCGCACTTGAGAATCGGATGGCAAAGCAAATTTCCCAACGAATGTCATACGAAGCAGTGCATAGCGTGGAAATAATCCAAACGTGCGTAGAATTTCGAAATAATATTGCAGACTAGTATGAATATCTTACTCAACATATCTTGTCTGAGTGTCTTGTATGCTTAGCTACTGTTATATTTGTCACATTTTTCATGGAGTTAAATGTATGAAGTAGCATTTTAGTGGCTATTCGATAATCTTTGATAAGTGGAGCTGAAAGTAGATCGTTGAATATAGAAGTAGTTCTATATATGATAAGAAATATCATTTGTTTTATCTTCCTATAGAAGAATTACTTGATAATTAATTTCATATCATTATAAAAAAATGTGTTGTGAAAGTATCCTGTCTATAGTAGGTAAAAAATCTATTACTTACTACATAATTTATATTTTACTTTATCGAATACAAAGGCCAAATAACATCAAAAAACATTAATTACACAACTTAGTTTCCTGAAAACATTCCCAGCCGAATGAATAAATTAAAAAGAATTTTCATCTAATATCTAAAACGGATTAAAAATAAAAAAATGCCTCAAGGCAAGAAAAGTAAGAGCTTTTTCAATCACTGCGCAGTTTCTGTTTGCTAATTAAAAAATAAATTTGTTATAAAATAGCTCTGTGAAATATAAATCAGCGCTTATTAAAAACTGGAAGCGTTGTTGTCGCTGGCTTAAAATAATTATCAAAGAACTGATTTAAAACTGACTAAAAGAGCCTCATTTACACGATGTAATTCAATTTTCGTGAGCAAATACATAGATAGTATCAGCATTCGACACAATACCTACCGTTTGAAATAGGATTAGGATGTCTTTGTGTTTCGTAGCGGTGTGAATTTCGGGGCCCTGAAAGTCGTTTGGTGCTTTTAGTTGAATCAATGAATTCGATTATTATTTTTCAATCATCATTATCGTTAATATGTATTCCACAATTTATGTACAATAATTTCACATTGAAAGCATTTGATTGTCAATCAATATCCATTCCCCAAAATGTCTTTAATAGATAGGTATATAATAATTTACTGAATTCTTATTTTATCAACAAACGCCATAGATAAAAAAGAGCGTGTGTACGGGCATACGTGGCAGAAATGAAACTTCTTTGGCAAGATTCAAAGATACCAAAATCGTCGCCTTACTCCATGATGTGACGGTATTGCCAAGATGCGACCATGAAATTTTACTCTCAACGCCAGGAAGCCTTCATAGAACACATACCTACAGACAGTTTAAATTCATCTTCATAGCACAGCATATAACAGCATTATCAGATCTTTAATTGTCCTAGGGCCCTATGGCCTCATAACTTGTACAGCTAAAATCTCAATACGTCACTGCACAGAATGTAGGAACGGTAAATATTTCGTTAACTATTCCATTGTCGTGTACCAACTTCGTGATGAGCATGTCAAAGACACAGCTTGTGTTGACTGAAGACTGAAACAAAAATTGGTACAAGGATTATTTTGATGTCAATAAATAGTCGGTTTGAATAAAGCAGATTGTAAAGAAGATATTTTAAATTAATTCCTTAGAACTTACACTAACTATTAAAAAAAATTCATAATAGTTACATTAATTAGTAAATTAATCATTCAAAAACTATTTCAACTTATTGAGAAAATATACCTGGCACTTAATATAATATATCTCATATGATAATTATACAAACGCCCAATTATATACCTTCATATGGGGTGTAAGACCTGATGAGAAACATTCGAAAATTGTTAACTGATCGTCGATCTAAAAGTTAGTTATATAAAAGTGTATTTAAACTTCACATTTAATTTTCCTACATGACCACTTAATTTCTACATATCAAATAAAAAATAGTTTCTAAAATGGTTTAATAAGTCACATTTTTCACCATAACTACATAAATTTAAACAACAAAAATGTTCCTAACATGCAAAATTTACATAAAAAAAATGAAAAAAAAAAATGAAAAAATATTTATTTGGACCCACATTATAAAAAGTTT
>CAJQZM010040666.1:0-42305 GCA_907164665.1 Colias nastes | reverse complement strand
CCTATATCATCTCGCTAAGACCAACAGGAGCGGAGCACTGCGGGTGAAACCGCGGAGCACAGCTAGTAACTAATAAAAATATGCTTCCGTCATCGTTTTCGTATACTGTAGCCTGTAGGGTAGTTAAATACTATAAAGATTAAAATATCAAAATCTTTTTAAGATCAGATCAATGCAAAAGAAAACATTTTTTTTTTCTATTCGTAAAATAATATTTTTAGCGCTTAAAAAAGCTAGCAATTAGCAATGTTGGTTGAATTCAATTCCAATTTATAATATCTCGCAGAAGGAACGTGGGTACACCAAGTAAGACATTATTTGTGAATGTAAAATGATTTGGCGATTTGTAATCTGACAACTGATTTGTGACGCGTGATTAGAGATAGAATTAAAGGAGATATTGTGTTCGACGTTAAATAAACAGACTGTCAAACGATCAATACCTTTCATTTAATCTGTACTTATGTCAATACAAGTTAGGTTAAACAACTTTCGACCTTGCTACCTGGTAATAAGCGCCATGGTACGAACGTGACGGAATGCGACATTGTAGAATATTGTTTTTACAGTTGTGTTGCCATTTATTGGTTATATTTTGTATTTCCAGGTGAACGAGAATAATACGAACCTATTTTATTATTCGCGGAATAGATATTTTTATAAATAAAAATTAAACTTATTATTGTGTCAGAATTTGTTTATTGAAAACTAGCTTACCGCCCGCGGCTTCGTCCGCTTGGACTAAAACCTAATAAATTATATAAGTACTAAAACCTTCCTCTTAAATCACTCTATCTATTAAAAAAAAACCGCATCAAAATCCGTTGTGTAGTTTTAAAGATTTAAGCATACAAAGGGACATAGGGACAGAGAAAGCGATTTTTTTTTATACTAAATATATGTAGTGAAGATAATAATATGCAGACAATTTCACCGCTTTTGGTAAAAGACATGTTGAAGATGTTTGTTACAGACTTCTAGTATGTATGTATTATTTATTCATGTACAACACAAATAAGAGTGGTAGGAACAGGGCATGCAGAACCGAGTCCGGTTCCAAGTTTCTGAAACCCGGTTCCAAATCGAGCTCAGAACCGGGTAGAACCGGGTTACCCGGTTCTTTTATAATACCTCGGAAAAAAATACGAAATAAAACGAAAGTAACTGTAAAACTACCTGATAGGCCTTTTATTTTACGCGGCTTGTGTCTTATTTTATTAAATTAATAAAGAAACAAAATTTCAATACTTCTCTTTATTTATCAGTCTTATAAAAGTACCTTGTTATCATAATATCGCATATAAACTTAAACCTTATTCATTAACAGCAAACTGTAAAGCAAAAAACCGGCCAAGTGCGAGTCGGACTCGCGCTCCGAGGGCTCCGAACAAACCTATTTTTTATAATGTTGTAACTTTAAAATTTATGTTTCTAGCAATTTTTCCTTTATCTGTGTTATAAGACCAACCAAATTTCAAGATTCTGTGTTCATGAGAAGTACCCTGTAGGTTTTGAGTCCCATGCGAATGTCGCTATTTGCGAAAATTTTCAGCATTTACGGCTCTATCTTTTGATGCGTTGGCTTGTGAGTTTGACTTTTTCACAACATCAAGGGACCGAAGACTTGAGTATTCGATATAATTCAGCTTGATACCAAAAATAAAAACATGGCTGGATATGAAACAGTGATATGAAACAGTAAAATCAACAGCTTTTCAAATTCACGACAAATCTAATACAAATATTTCTGTAGCCTAATTTTTGTCATTTTCGAAGCCTAATTTTTTTTTGGTAATACAACCATAGGAAACTTATAGCATCTAAGGTTAGACAACCAATCAGAGCCACGCTTGAGGCGTGGCACGAAAATTCGCGATGCACGTGAGTCTGACGTTGCCAGATAGAATAAATATGTTAAAATATTGCAGCAAAATATAAATAATACATTATATTTTAATATTTTGGTCGGAACCGGGAGAACCGGGTTTCATATTATTCAGACCCGGTTCTCAAGATCATCAAAAAACCCGGGTTTACCCGGGTTTTTTCGGAACCGGGTAAACCCGGGTGCATGCCCTAGGTAGGAATCATCCCTATTCCCTACTAAGTACATAATATATTAATTTTATTAATATTATAAAATATGCAAACTATTCTGTCTGTATGTCTGTCTCTTCGTTCTAAACTACTGAAACTTTTTAATGGAAATTGATTCAGAGATTGTTTTAGACTTGTGAAAGGATATAATATATACCGGAAATCCCACGGAAACAGAAACTATGCGGGATATTTTTTACAACGCGGGTGAAGCTGCGGGCGGAAAGCTAGCAAAGTAGGTATAATGCTAGACTCCAGTTCTTCTCCAGTTAGGTACTATATTCTGAAGTACCTACTACTTCCACTTGAAAAATCTTTGCAATATTTACCTACAAACATTAGCTACATCTACATACCTTATAGGTAGGCATTCAGTCATCAGTGATCATCATATTTTATTTATAGGTTATACCTAGCCTTTTCTCTACTCTTTTAGATACTACATGGAAAAGTGTCATCAATGTAATTTAATAAACGTACCTAAAAACAAGGGCATCTATAATAGGTATTACTAGATTTCCGCCCGCGGCTTCGCCCGCGTTTTCAAAGGAAAACCCGCATAGTTCCCGTTCTCGTGGGATTGCCGGGATAAAACCTACCCTATGTGTTAATCCAAGTTACCCTCTATATGTGTGCTAAATTTCATTGTAATCGGTTCAGTAATTTGCGTGAAAGAGTAACAAACACACACACACATCCTCACAAACTTTCGCATTTATAATATTAGTAGGATAGCTATTTCCGGGAATTCTAACAATAGGTACCTACGCAATCATCATCTATAATTATATAGTCTATGCTCTATCATATCTATAGTCTATACTCTATGGGCAACACCCAACACGCCCCCGTGTCTCCCTTGCCCGTGAAGCGTGAAACATGTACATAGACTACAAAATTAATAAACTGATTAGGATGATCAAAACGATATTATAACGTTTTTAAATAATGTTTGTTTATGGCGGGGGGGAATTTCGAATTGTTTGAGATTGTGATTAGAGATTAAACAGATAAAAAATATTTATTTATGAGTTTATGTTTGTTCCCTACTCATTTATGTTGCTGATTTTGGTTGATATTAAGATGATATTTTGCAAAGATGTAAGTAGAATGTAGATTGTAGAGTAGGTAAATAAATTATGCGATGCTGTAATAAATACCTACCGCCTAAGATAATGCGACGGGAAGATATCAAATCAAGATTTCAAAAAGAGACTAAATAAAATTATTATAAATAATAATCTAAACAGAACAAATGTCTGAATTTAAACCTAGACTATGACATTACCTATAATTGTACTGTAGTCTGTACCTACTAGTTACTAGGTACTGATGTTATTCTAAATCTCAGGTATCAATTTTATTAACCATACATCTTAAATCGAATCATCATAACATCCAATACTTTTAAACACTTCAAAACGATTATAGAATCAAGAAACTTACATGAACTCTGAAAGAAACATTTTTTACAGCCGTATAATAAGTCTAAAAGCAAACCGCTATTTATAGTAATCTAAGTAATATTATTGAAAATCTATTCAACAAAATATTGTGTAATAACCGCAAAAGCATTGCAATTCTCAACCACGAATCGGTAAGTATTCTCAATGAATGGGATAAATATCTATTATCTAACGGATAATGCACCTGAGTTATTGTACGCAGGTTCTATTGTGAAATTGCAAAGTTTTTAAATTGCGCATCTTAAAGAATATGCATTTTAATGTAATATAACAATGTTTATAAACTACATGTCTGAAAAAAACATATTAATGTTTTTACCTGTTTAAGTACTAAATTAATATTATTCACTTTCTTCAATTACAATAATCACTCTATCAATACTGTTATGGTAATTTAATTTAATTATTATAACTCATTGAGATATACATATGGAGACGACACCGCCTACATCACTTATGTTCCGCTCAACATACGCCATATTATGGCGTAACTGCACGCTCATTTTTTAGTGAAACGCATCAAATATGCCTTCGTGTGTGTTACGATATTGCACAAATAATACAAATACATAATACGGAAAAGTGCAAAGGAATAACTTTTATCGGTAAGTACCTAACTAGATAATAATTTTTAAAACTTAGTTAGAGCAAAAAAATGGCGCACAGATTTTGTTCGTGGTGTCTCCTCCATACGTAGTAATATTATCTCAATGTTATAACTACCTAAATCTTAGCTTTTTATTCATAGAATTAAATCCTGTGACACGAAAAAAAACTAATTCACGAGCGCGGGAATTTAAATACCTGAAACAAATCAACGTTCCATATTTAAATCTACATTGACATGTTGATTGCATGAATGAATGCGTTCGTTTAAAAAAAAAAGCATGATACCATAAACAATTTTACTTTTTATAAAAGTAGGCAGATGATTTGCGGCCAGCCTTTGGCAGGAAGTTTATTGAAATCTCACGGGGATTAAAAAAAATGAAGTGGAATTATTGGAAAATTATAGGGCTAATATGAGATGAGCCGAAAGGCTTTGTTGAATGGCGGATTTGAAGGTAATTATTACGCTTGCTGTCAATACCTGTTGTGGTGAGATTGCGGTCAAATTTGATAGTTATTGAAACTTTGTACAAATCTTTCTTTACTTTATTGAATGATTGTTGAGTTGAGATCACAGAGCACCTACTATAGGTACCTAATACTTTGATGTTGATTGTTGATGTTTTACACAGTTTGAAAAAAATGGGTAGAAGAAATTTTCAAGAATTAACTAAGTAGGTATCTATTAGAATTTTTCTTATTTTTAAAAAAAATACTATCTACTCGTATATTGTAAAAAAATCTAAGTAGCTATATACATAACTGTATATACCTAAAGTTTCTACATGAATGAAATAATTATTATGATGTAATGTAATGATACACATTTATAGGTACTGTGATAGAGCTCTATCCCAAATCCCAATATGTAGATATTATCATAGAGGTGATAGAGGTACAAAGATCGCTTGGAACCTTGGAACAGAACATTTGTTCCCAACGAGTAACACCCTCAAATGTCACACTGTTACTCGATGGGAACACACTGTTACAGAACTTAATGAAAATAAGAATTAAATCGGTTTTTTAAATTTTTATTAAAATCAACAAAATAACAACATTGGTAAATACAGTTACTTAATTACGGACGTTACACGTTAACATTCGTCATATTGCTAGTAATTCTCATTTTAATGTTTTAGTCATAGTAACAATATCTAAACACAATCGGCCTTATATAATATAACAGAGTAAATCATCACATTTTACAATAATTAACAGTCCTTATTTCTAATATTAATTTGAACCTTTAAAGAAGAATTTTCTAAATATAATCAGCCTTATGTTTGTACCTATATGCATGTATCACAGTAAATCATCACATTTTACAACAATTAACAGTTATTAATTCTAATGTTAATTTGAACTTTAAAGAAGAATTTTCTAAATATAATCAACCTTATGTTTGTACCTATATGTATGTATCACAGTAAATCACCACATTTTACAATAAGTATCAGTTCTTAATTCTAGTGTCGTAAAATCTCCAAAGCATGGCCAACTGAAATAAGACCTTGTGTTAATTCCAGCTGCACTTCCTGAATAAACTCGTCTCTTGATATAGATTTCTTACCCCGTTTTCTTTTTGACGGTTTGCCTTGTTGTTTCAGAACATTTCTGACAGTATTCTGAGAAGAATCTTCTTCAATTGTGTGCAAGAAATGCATAATATTCGGGTGTTTTGTGCCAATGGTCTTATTTAGTTTATTATGCCAAGATTCGAGTGCATTTGTTGTGCGATGGGCGTCACCAAAAACGCACCACACTTTTAAATATTCCTCACGGAGCCACTGTTTTTCCATGTAGTTAATGAATTTTTTTTGTGCCTGTACCTTCACTATCTCCGTATCTAGCAATTATGTAAACCCATCCATTAATTATCTCGTTTTCGGGAAATAATGGAAGAATCGCACTAAGTTCAATTATTCGCACCTCCTTCAAATCTTGTGACGTTCGTGAGGTCATATTCAGGCTTTTTCCTTTTTTAAAAATGGCTTTGTTGTAATGATAATAACAACCTTTTATTATGACTGTTGGAAAGACTTTGATAATGGCATTCATTGCAGCCTTTTCATAATCAAGTTTAAATTTTGTTGGATTCCAATCCGGCAACTGCGACTTAATCATTTGAAACAGAATTAAGTAGCTCTGCATTGTTTTTTCTTTTCATTAACTACTGTAATATTGTGACTGGTTGGGAAATTACTAATAAGAAGTTCCCATCGAGTAACAGTGTGACTGGTTGGGAATTTTTTCTTAAAAACATTCCCATCGAGTAACAGTGTGACATTTGAGGGTGTTACTCGTTGGGAACAAATGGAACAGAAGCTAGCATTTTATTCGTAAGGAGAAAAGTTAATAATATTATTACTTACATAGTAGAGTTTTTACGGTAGATTTATTGATGTTTAATATTTGCATGCTAATCGTGGCGAAACATGTACCTAAGTACAAAACACCTAGTAGGTAGGTATACAATATTTGTGCAAATAAAGACTTTGTTTTTTCTGTATAAATGTTAGATATTAATCAAGCATATTATTTAGATAACAAATTGCAGATCCAAACAGAGAGCATGTAGAAAATGTTCCAACAATACATTTTACATAGCTATTGTACAGCTACGTAGAAATAGAAACACGATTCGCAATAAACGACTGCGCGGACCGCATCGTATTTGACGAGCAAACACGGGGCACTGTTATTTAACTTAAGTAAATTTCGATGTTCCCGACTCCCTCCCCTCCCCCTTGTTGACTCCTGGGAGTTCTATTTCGCGTTTTGATTTATCCCTTTTAAGTAATTGTCGGGTTTCGGTTTAATTTTGTTAGTGCTTATTGTACCTAATGGTTGAATAGAGCGGCCGCGGCCGCGGCGCGGCGGTGTAAAATGTCTATAATAATCTGTTTTATAACCACTAGTTTAAAAAGAGTGTGTGCCGAGCACACGTGTCAGAAGTAAAACTTCTTTAGCAAGATTCAAAGAAACCAAAAGCGTCGCCTTACTTCATGACGTGACGGTATTGCCATGACTCAACCTTGAAATTTTACTCTCAACGCTAATAGGTAAGAAGTTTCACTTTAAAATAACTTATCCTGTCATAACAGAAAAGTCATTGACACGATATCAATGTCATCGATAAATTGTTGTACTCCAGCGGTTATTCAATACGGTTATCTAATATTTTCAACAATGCATTAAAAAAAGCGTTAGACAAAGACCTCCATCGCGGATATTGTCTCTAGTCCCTCCCATTGTCTATGGTCACGAATATAGTCTGTGCCGGATGCGACGCATGCGGGCGTAATGGCGGGAATGGAATAATGGTAGCAAGTTGAAAGTTGAAACAATGATGAGCTGTCAGATTGCTGTTCATTCACAAAATGGATACTTGGCGGTCGAGTGCATAAATATAGCATTAGGGCACCCTACGATGCGCGCCTTTTTTGTTTAACCCGCTGTATGTATTTTATAACAATATAATTATAAAAACTTTTTGTACAGGCTTTCCACTGTATTATTAGATGGTTGGAAAAGTTTATTATTTACGTTCCATTTTCAAAAAAATATCATATACTTAATAAAATATATTCAATCTTAGTGTTCAATAATGTTCCAAACATGGACGTATAAAAAAATACGGACGCCGTTTAACGAACAAACAACGTGAAGCCACCGTAGTAAGCTAGCAATCGTGTAAAGACAATGAACACGCACACACTCTCACCATAGTAAGCTAGTCGGCCGCCATTACGTCGTGAACTACCGACTGATTAACTGCGTCACTGTTTCACAAAAAATATTTAAAATGCCGTCTTGCGTGGTTAAATGGTGTCGCAACAGTACAATTTTAAATAACAAAACACAGGGGATTACATTCCACAGGGAAGCAAGTTATTTCTTTTATGTTTTAATGACAAAATTATTACGGCAAAATTTATAGAATAAAATGCAGCCGCCATTGTCATCAGGACAGCTGTTGCCATAGTGTTGCCATTATTTCAAAATTTCATTCTCCCAAAAGTCGGGGAGTTGATGTAAAGTTAATTAATTTGAAAATTACGATAAAATAATTTCATACAAAATGCAAATTTGTTTTTGCATTTTCTTCTCACAAAAACATGTATACTATGCTAACCCATAAATAACAACCATATTTAAAAAAAATATCACAGCCAATTAATACTGTCTACGACATCTGTTATAAGACGGTTAATTTGAAAATTTCAAGTGTATGTAAGTATACTGAAATCGTATGAAGCATGTTTCCTATTTGTTTGGTTATAAACTGACATTTTATTTATTTTATTTTATTTATTTTAATAATAATTAAGGAGACATTACCTTTCCTCCCCCCAATATTGGTTGAACAAATTTCATACATTTTCCTTTGGTTTCGCGTCCAGTGGTTGATTCGTCAAAGCTACATAGTAATTGTATTTATGCATAGGTTCTAATAGTTAGAGTACACATAAAAAGTATAAAAAATTTAAAAATAAAAATACTAAAGTGTGGGATAATTTTATTTCATCTGGCAATCAACCTGGCACACACACATGGATGTGTCGCCGCCATTACTAGGCTTCACTCAATCTTTAGGCGATACTCCGTCCGTCTTTTTTTATACGTCCATGGTTCCAAAATTGTCTACTGTGCACGATTTTCCATTTGATAAAAAGACACCTCACTTAATGAAACAATTAGAGCTAGTTGTTAAGACAGTCAGTAGATTGTGAAAAAAAGTTTAACTGTTCGTCAACTCCAAGTATTATATTATGATGTAGTTATTGAAAATAATTCTCTCGTCTCGTTTAGGTACTGAAACAGGCATTTGGGGAACGCACATTTGTCAATAATTTTAGTCGTAATTCTAATGAATATATTATTTTCTTAAACGTATAAATAATTGCTAGAATTATTCAAAAATTATCACTTTCATTCAATATGAGTAGCGCACAGCGCAATGCTACCTCCCCACACCTCCCCTTCTCAAATGTTAAGATTCTCTATTGGATAAGTTCGTGAAGGTAAAGCTTTGGTACACATATTTAAATTAAATCACGCTTGTTTGTTTGCTCTTCTCTTCTTTTTATCGATATTAATATTATACGTTTCTAATTGATTTGATTGTGTTTGTTGCGACGCGACGCAGACGTAGGGAAAACGCAATAAGTATGCAGTTAATAACTAATTGTTAATTGTTAAGTACCTATGTACGTTTGATTTACATATATTTTCTTTGGTTATATTACTTGTAAACAATATTCGTTCTATTCGGGTTGCTTGGAAGAAATTGCTTGAAGCAATAAAGCCGGCCCTTTGCATCAAATGTCCTGTCTGCGTGTGTGAAATTTGTATTTTATGTTTTGTATGCAATAAAGATTATAAATAAATAAATAAAGAAATAATGCCTTCTATAAATAAAATATCTTACAAATTTCGTTTTCTTTTTGCGCCACAAATTGCCCAACGACCAGTCAATCTCGTTCAATAAAACGAAGCAGTTACAGTGTTCTTATTTTTTATTTCCGTTTGTTAACAAGGCATAAAGACATACTCGACATTTAATTATCCTTTCTGGTGAATAAATCTGTCCATCTCGTTTACTGGAATAGGTACTTTAAATTGATAGGATTCCTTATTATTGGCTTTAGTAATTGGAAACAAAGACAAGGGAATGAATAGTTACTGTAGTACATAGCATTATGTTACCTTATTGTGGTAAAGTTTCACTAAACATACTTACCTAATTTAAAATATATCTTTAATTTTATTAGCTTAATGGACCGGCCGGTCGAATTGATAACCTCCTCCTTTTTTTTGAAGTCGATTAAAAAATACCTACCATGGAAACGGTAAAACACGAAAATAGATGATTTATTTCATTTTAAGTATTTACAGTAAGTAGGTACAATAAGTAAAAAGTCAAATTTATGTTTATTCTTCACTAGCTGTGCCTCGCGGTGTCACCCGCATACTCCGCTCTTTCCTGATGTGATGATATAATATAGCCTTACCTTCCTCGATAAATGGGCTATCACACCGAAATAATTTTTCAAATCGGACCAGTAGTTCCTGAGATTAGTGCGTTCAAACAAACAAACAAACTCTTCAGCTTTATATAATATTACTTAGTATAGATAATTTCTTATCCGCTGTGTTGCCAGCGCCGATAGTATAATTTGCTAATAATGTAGATCAAATTCACAGAATATGAAACTAATTTCAGATTCCGAATCTCAAATATTAATTAAACACAGTTATATGAGGTCGGGTCTGGCAAATGTTTCTGACAGATTGGAAGGGTTGCCGACTGACCACTAGGTACTGGGCTAATTTATGCTAACACATTATGCAATGAGGGCAATGATTTGCTGTTATTATGGCAACTATTATCCCTTTTTTTGTTGAAAGTAGGTTATATTTCATAGAATAATAATTATAGATTGTTGTAATATTTGGTCTTCAAATAATATGCGTTGTTACTTCTATTGCATGATACATACCTATTTTATTTATATTTGAGAGCAATTTGTACGAAATACTGTGTGTCGGAAGTAATTGTCACTTTTTCACGTTACATTAATACAGGTTGGTCATAAAACCTGACTCCAAATCCCCGTGTGAACTAATCAGTGCCGGATTAAGCCAGCGCGGGGCCTGTAGCAAATTCTGTCAAGAGGCCCTTCGTTTGCCAAATTTTTCCCCGACTACGGAAGAAAGAGGGTTATGTTTTTCGAGTGTATCTATGTATAATATTTCTTTGGCACGCCCTGCAGTATAAACCGCTGAACCGATTTTTATTTATGAGGTGACATTGCAATCATCTGAATTATTATGGTAGTGGTGTTAGTGACGTTCTACATAAATTAGCTGTCAGGGTTTAATTTTAATTTTAATATAAATATTTGTATATGATAATTTTTTATAATATTGTAAAAATTCTTTTGTTACATAAACGATAAATTTTTAATTAAATAAATTACATAAAAAAAATGTTTCAAAATTACAATGATTACCTATATTATTTTTTATTTTCAAAATATATGAATGCGGATAGCGGTAGTTTTTAGTCTAGAACACGGGACATTTTATTTTTAGAAAGAAAGAAGGAAGAAACCATTTATTCCAATACACACAAACACACAACAATAGCATTGTAAATTATGAATAATAGGTAATAGAAAACATAAATTTATGTATGGTTGCTTGCGCTAAAAAAGGAAGCCACTCAGGATACCTGAGGCATAATACCTTAACACTGATTTTCAGTGACACCTTACGACATCCACATTGTCAGCTGCTTTTCTGGATAATAAATAAATATAATTCCTGAATAATAATAATTTTGTCATATCCATCACGGAGTTCAAATGAATTAAATCGCGGGCGAAAACGACTCTGACGTTTTTAAACTATATAAAAGTAACAAAAAAAAAGTATTATGCTTATTAAAATTATCTTATAATGATCATGAACCTTTATTGCACTATACAAATAATCACATTCACGATCGAAAAATCCAACAGCACTACCTCGAAGATCTTTTAACCATTTTACCGTTTTACCCATAAAAATGGCAAATTCATTTTCAAAATACTGGCAGCATACGTTGAAGTTTTGTATTCCTTCGTATATGTAAAATTATTATTTGTATACAAAATTAAATAAGCCAAATAATCTACAGAGAACCTGTAAAACGATGTTTTATCTTTTTGTTTGTTTTCGGGAACAAATTTTACAGCGTTTTAATATCACAAGACAGCATTTTTTTACTAAAATAGCAAACCCCTTTTGACGTATTGCATGACACTATAATCGCTATAGCACTGGTGGAGGTTCGTATTCGTTTTTGATTTCGTATTTTCTTTGACAAGGGCGATGGATGATTGTCATGCTCCATCTGCCTTTTATTTTGTAATCTAAGGTTTGATAGTCGATAGAATCCTATTTTATTTGATCGGGTTGTTACGACTAGCTCGTTCGATGATAATATCAGGGGATTCCCCTGTTAGTTTTGCCGTGCTACCAACTTGCGTGTAGCGCAGTGCAAGCAGTACAACACAACTTTTGGTGTAGCCAGCGCTCAATTGTAGAAACGTGGTAAAATTTTAAATTATTGTTGTAGATTTTGATACCAACGTTTCTCGTGGTAGGTACGTGTATTTTTTTTACGGTACGTGTATTATAAATTGATATTTTTTTACGGTCAGACAGGTATTAGACCGCGGGGCGCCCCGAGTCGCGGGGCCCGTAGCATTTGCTACTCTTGCTACGTGGCTAATCCGGCACTGGAACTAATTAACAATTAACATTAACAAAGCGTTATAATTACATCACCCCACCGTTGTCTAACTTCACCGTTTGACATTTGACGTTTGTTTTGGCGCGCATTCGAATCGTAAATGGTGTTGACACCCTCAAAATGGAGATTATTCATGGATGTTTGCGGCCTTTGTTGGGGTAGCGCGGCGTTTATGAAATTTATATTGACACGGCCGAGATTATCGGGTCTTTGTTATGAAGGATTTGAATTTCGGTCGCGCGATGTGGGAAATCGGGCCGCGTGCCGGTGACAGATATTAATAACAGCTACCGCGCTCCGACGGAGGTTGTGAACTTGGTTTTGTTCGATAAATAAAACATTATTTCCCACTTTTTGTTGAGCCGGATTATTTTGATTTAGTTAGATAACGCGTCTTAATTCTAATTACAATTCTTTGAAAGTTTTTTCAATAAAAATGAGATTATATTTACCTTTTTTTACGAAACGTAACAACCTACAAAGACCAAAATAAACAAGGTGTCCAAGTACCAAATTTGTAGAAAAATATATAATCGATTTTACAAGTACGTCGTTGAAATGCCCTTTACACTGTTCCGTACAACAAACATCACATTTCAACTCGCAGGCTTCAAAGGAATGTGTTCACTAATTTGAAGACACCACTCGAAAATTTTCAGACAAGGAAAAATATCCAGAATCAAAGCAACCCCAGATTTCGTGTTGTAAGCGATGCGTGAACAAGATGCCAACATAACGAGCTAACCTGAACGCATCTTATGTGTTGCCAACTTTCAAATATTACATTGAAGGAAGTCCATTTTGATTATGTACTATCAATTTCTGTTCGAATATTTGTTTATATTTTTGGGATAACGTGAATTATCAATAATAATTGGATTAGACATTTTCAGAGCTTAACAATACTTCAAATGTTTTTCTTTTCATATTAATCTCCGACATAATAATATCTACCTAACTACCTTAGTTATATTATATGAACGAAAAAAGCGTTTCTTAAAATCATTGAATGGTAAAAGATTAAAAAACGGCATTATAAAATGAAAATAAATATGAATAACGTAACGCCCCTATTTAGTTAAAAGATTTGTTTCATATCATAATAATGATGTTCCGATGTAGCGAAAATTCCCTAGGGGTTCTTCCCTGTTGCATAATAAGGACTTATCTACCTACACATTTTACACTGCAAATATTTTTGTATAGGTATATTAGATTGCGCGCCCTGTTGAGAGAAAAATTTCAAGGTCGCGTCTTGGATTAAGGCGACGATTTTGGTATCTTTAAATCTTGCCAAAGAAGTTTCACTTCTGACACGGATGCTCGACACACACGCTTTTTTAGATATAGGATATTCAATGGTTATTTCTGATTTTTTTTGTACCTATAAGACATGCACCTGTAGGTACAGTGTTCGTATACTAAAACATTATCTTGAGTTGTTGTTTTTATTATCTTATTTACAAATAGCTGACGAGTAGGTAAGGGTTATCTCCATAATTTTAAATATTGTAACTGAAAGCTTACCTATATAATATGTATAATAATTAATAACAAATTAATTCAATAACAAACATTTTAATTCGTTATTTTTACGCCTCATTTTTACTTTAAATTGTTTCTGCCAATAAAAATGTCGTGTCAATTGACATAAGAGTGTTGCCAACATTGGTTTCCCAAGTTCCGCGCCCGCGGCACCCCATACGTTATCTGTGCCCGAGGCGTTTGTGTTCGCCCTTGTAGGCGTTGTGTTATATCGATGTTTTGTATCGCGTAATTGGAGCCGCGGGCGTTATCAAAGCGATTGTAATGTGATTTATGTTGTCTGTCTGTTGCACCCTCGTGGTTGTGACAAATTGTGCGAAAACAAATTAGTTGGTTGTATCAGGGTGTAGGTGTAGGTGGATTAGATGATGATTAGATGATATACTATTTAGTATAATGTTTATAACGTTTCAATGTTAGTTTCGTAATAAATAAATATTTCAGGATATTTTCCACGCACGGTTAAAAGTTATGAATAAAATAAATAAAACAAATTGTAAAAAAATTACTTAGGTGTGGGTATTATATTGATTTTTTAGGTAAATAAATAAGTGAGACTGAATATTTGCGACCCAGTCCTTGGTATAATTTGTATACGGAATTTGTATACCTACGTAGTAGGTATATTATTATTAGTCTGTGGTTTGAATTTTGAATTACGCCTATAAATTATTGATATTTAATTAAATGAGTTTCATCACAACATTCTTGCTTCTTTTAATTTTAAATTGAAAGTTATGAAACAACTTTTCTAATAAAATTTTGGTCGTGCATTTGAGACTTTTCAATTAACGAACATTTTCCATAAACAATTTCCTAGAAGGTAAATCTATATATATAAAAATGAAACCCGTTTCGCGTTGTCACGGCATCACGTGTGAACGGCTGAACCGATTTCGATAATTCTTTTTTTATTATATTCCTTGAAGTAACTACGAGGATGGTTCTTATGTAGAGAAAAAGTAAATATGTACCACGGGCTAAGCCGGGGCGGACCGCTAGTAATAGATATATATTATATATCAAACTCTTAATTAAGATATTCTCCTTACTTCCACGATAGAAACCAATATATATCCGTAGTATATAATAATAAACTGCAAATAAACCCATATTATACAACATCTATTTGGTACAGTTACTGTATGAAAACTTGCATAATCCAACTGTTAATAAAACTTCTATTAATAGAAGGTACAATATATCTATAGGGTATGACAACATAATATTTTATCCACCTGTTATAAAACTAAATCAAACACGCAAAACCAATGACGTCACGCACTCAGAGGTCAAGCTCCCTGATCGATATCACTCACCTGAGTGGGTGTGAGGTGGATGAGTGACGCGAGGTGCTCCCTCTCGGGCGCCGACAGGTACTTCTGCTGCTTAAACCGCCTCTCCAATTCGTAAACCTGCGCAAAATATTATAATGAAAAAACTAATTTTGCTTACGCAAGTTTTAAGGGATGTTCAATGGTGCTGAGTTTGAAATAAGTATTTTTTAAGATTAAACAGTAACTTTATGAATTTGAAAAAACGTACCTATAGTAAATCTCATTTATTTGTTTTAAAATATTCAAAGAAATTTTATTAACTTAAGGTCCATTTTAGGGCGCCACATGACAAGAGATAAATTGGAATAAAATCTTTTCAGTTGTCATCCGATATTTGTATATACTAGGTATACGTTTTACACGCCTAAATTATTTAAAAATAGTATGAATTATTTATTAATAACACGGCAGTTTAAAAGTGCAAATTGCAGTATGAATGTCCTTACTTATTACAAAAGATTTGATATTATAATATATTATAGTTTCGAAATACAATAACTTCATTCTGTAGTCAACGCTCGCAGTATTCGTTGTTAGAAAATCTCTTAACCCATTACTCCACAATCGTAATCGCAAATGATTCCACAACACTACAAACCTACCTAAATGTAGGTAGATATTTTGTAGGTGGCAACACGTCACCCCACTGGAAGCGGGAACGCGGGCAACATTCAGGGAAGAGAATTAATTACACGAAATATAGTATATCTTTGAAGAGGCGTGGCTTGTGGTAGAGGGTGGGGAAATTAAACTGACTTAACGTAATTTGAAGGCAACACTGAATATTATATTACGCGCTTTATATTCTATTGTCTCTGGTTCTCGTTTTAATAATGTAAATTGGTACAAATGCTTGTTATGTAAGTATAACTAGATACAACGTGAACTTTTGTGGCAAATTGCTTATAACCTATATTGTTTTAATACATATTTTCGAGCTGTTCAAGTTGATACTTGATCAATGCTATCAGGTAACATAAATACGAAAATCGAAAGTAATAAATGATGCATATTTTACATCATTACACTCGATGGATATGACGCAAACTTCCCCTCACATAAAGATGGCTATTAACTGCACGATTATAACCTTATGCGACAATTCGTTACTGTTTTTATAGCCGTGACACGCTCCGTCGCACACATATTTTGCTTAATTTTCAAAGTAATAGTATATTTGGCACGAATATTACACGAATTTATACATTTTTTTGAACGTAAATTATTCATTTCTTATTAATTTATTATATCTAGTCTAAGTATGAATCTACCAACTATCTATGTTTTAAATCAAAACAATACTAATATTACTGTAAGTATACTTAATCAATATCGGAATACATAATCCCTTGAAATGCTTACAAACATTTTCAGACTAGAATAAACAGAACCTTATCTACTTGTTTATATTTTTGTTAAATATAAGGTTGTTTATAAGTTAAAGTATTCTGTATTCCGTAATCAGTATAAAATTAATTCACGAAGAAATAATAGATATGTACATAAATTGCTTTCGTTTGGTGGCCTAATAAACAGGTTTCTATCATTTTTAGGAATTTTTGTCAAAACTAGCGGCGGATTTTGCATGTATGTACCTAGTATAGATTCATTTAGCTTGAGTGACACCTTTAACATGTAGCCTACAAACATGCCCTAACAACCATAAACCCTGTACCTAATACTCTCGTCTTTGCCATTAAAATACACATTCTCACCTGAGCTTGCGTGAACAGCACTCTCCGCTTGCGCCTCTGGGCTAGAGGGAACTGCATGGGCTTCGCGTCCGGCCCCGCGCACGCCGCAAGCCCGCCCATATTGTTCACATGCCCCATGCCCCCGGAGGTGGACGTCATCAGCCTGGAAACTAAAGCAGCCGCTCAGGTACGCAAACTTTTTTTGGTAACTATTTTTAGGGGGCTGTGGAAAAGCTAACAAGAGGAAAGTTGACTAAGATAAGACATATACTTCAAATCTGTTACTCTGATTGATTTTATACACTGACAATGTTATCAGCATTCTGTACCTACCTAGTTTAATCGATACTTTATAATCTCCACATGAACTACCTACCTACTTCAACCACGCTTAAAAATATTTCAATCAACTTAAACCATTATTATGTATTATGGCGCAGCCGGCAGCAGTCAACCATGATTACTACATTGAATCGGGCATGTGATAGCAAAAAAACTAATAAATTGCACTCTTTTTAACACTATCTAGTAGTAGATACTTACAACTTCTGTTCTATAACGTAAAACAGTTTTCATAAAAAGTATGTAATTAATAAATATAATCTATGCATAGAATATTGCAAACGCAACGCACAACCAAAGAATTAATTATGCTCACATTTTAAAACTTTTAGCGAATTTATAAAAAAAATACATTTTAATTAAAGACTTCCTAGTAATTGGAAAATGAAAAAATAATTAACACGGTCGGCAGAAATTAATATTGTCGCGTGGCAACATTTTAAATGCTCCGCCATTTTTTATAATGACACTAGAGTGTCTTCCCGCTATTTTTCTATTACCTACTATCCTTTTTTAATTCGATGTCATAATAAGTTTTTAATAATGTTGTTACTGTAGGTATAGAAAATAATACGTATTTTTTAATGTTTATAGCTAACCGATAAAGGTTGACGGCCTTTTAATACAATAGGTACCTATAGGCAGGTTCAGCTACCTGCCTAGATACTAGATATATTATACGCAAACATTATTAAAAAAATATTAATCGGTCGAGTGCATACTTATTCTCAATACATATATTATGTGTATAATGCATGATACTATTAAATTTAGACGGCTAAAAAGTATTGTTTACTATGTAGTAGGTAGTATGAAGCAAAAAGCCAGAAATTCCAGGTATGTATACCTAGTCGCGGAAGAATTCCAACCAATACCCGCGGCCCCATCATTAAAGCGGCTCGACGGAACACAGTGGGGTTTTAGTCGGTAAGAATCCGACATAACCCACGGCTCCTTCCCCGGGGGCCGTGGGTATCTTTGGAAGATTTCCCCACTATAAAAAAAAGGTATGTATACCTTGTATTTTCATCAAGTCTCATCTAATTTACATGTCTAATGTATAATGCGCACTCTATTACCAACTTCATATTAAAATTGATAGATATTGCAATTAACACTCAAGTGACTTTTTTTAGAGTTAGAACCAACTTTGTTACAAGCTCATCATATATAAAAATAGGTAATATTTGTAACACGTGCATGATCACTACATAGTATAAAACAAAGTCGCTTTCTCTGTCCCTATGTCCCTTTGTACGCTTAAATCTTTGAAACTACGCAACGGATTTTGATGTGGTTTTTTTAATAGATAGAGTGATTCAAGAGGAAGGTTTATATGTATAATAACATCCATTAAATAGTGGAGAAGTACTGTTATTTTTGAGGTTTCTAATGTGATGTCGTAAAAAATTACATTTTTTCCGCTTACATTGCAAACGCAGGCTGAACCCTACGAGTTTTATCAAAATAATGTACTAAGTATTGTACACATTGAAAAGGTCTACAGAAAAGTCCGCGATGGTATATGTCTATCTCTTATGGATAACCCACAATAACTTTTTTTTGTCATTTACTTTTTACGACAAATAATGGCTAATTTTCGAAGCGATTTTAACCAATACAGCATTAATCCTTAACCAATTAAATACCTTGAATACATTGTTCATTTAATATAGATCTATATGGTCCTTTACACCGTATGATTTAAGTGAATATTTTCGAAGATTTTACAGATTTAAAAACTGCGGGACGTAGCGTTTGCGGCGGTACCGGCCGGCCGCCCAGCTATATATTTTATACCCGTGCGAAGCCGGAGCGGGCCGCTATGTTTTTATATACAACGTTCACAGTTTTTCTGTAGTGTATTTAGTATCAGCATTGCACCCGTGCGAAGCCGGGGCGGGTCGCTAGTATATGATATATCGGCAAATATAAAATAATATTTAACACTTTGTCCATTATTTACTTAGGTATTATTAATGATTGTAAAACATTACAATATAAGATATTTCGCTAATATATTTTGTAATATGAATAAAAGCTTAATTATAAAGTTCTGCGATATTTATTTCCAGTTAATAATTGCTGTTTGTATAAATTTCAAATATTATTTTGTAAACACAAAGATTATTCTGTTCTGATGGTGATTGGTGATGTTTATTAAATAAGAGGCTTAAATTATAGGTAATAATAATTTTCCGATCCGTCCATCCGACGCGGACGGCTACAAGCCGGAGCTTAACATACACACCGTTGTAAGGAGATGTACAATAATAAATATCTAACTAATAATAAAATTAGTAATGACTGCTGTCCAATGATTCTATCCTTTTGGTACTTTAATGTTTATATGGAAATGCAGTAATTACGGTTTGCTATATTTTTAACCGTTTGATAGTTGTTTAGGGAAATATTATGTAGGTACCTAATCATAATCGAGTCTTTTGTAACTTTCTTTGTTAACTGTACATTCCATTAAAACTATAATATAATGTTGAATAATTAATATTCGATAGGTTAGCCAAATGGCTACAGCAGTTCCTAGGGTCCTTAACCAAATAATATCGAAGTAGGTACCTGCCTACCTACTTCGATAGAAACAATTGCAAATGTAGATATTACCATAATTTTTGCACATTCATGAAACGTATATTTATTATTTAAATGTGATTCTAACAGTCTAACTAAATATTCATAGAAAACCCAAAACAATCGAATATGTGAGTCTATATCATAATAATTCGTCACGATCTCACACACTAAATATTTGTTATCTGTGCCGAATCGTTGTAAAAGGAACGTGAAAATAATAAAATTCCGTTTTACATATTTGCTAAACGGATCTAATATTATTTTATTGTAACGTCGAAACGCGCACGGCAGCAATATTCCACACATTATGCTCCGACGAATTCAACTCTCATTCTATTTACACAACACTCAAGCATCGAAAAGGGTCTTTTCAATATCAATAAAATATAACTCCCCATTCTGTCTTACGTCATTGTTCGACCACGGCTGTTTTGGCTGTATAGAATGTTATCTGTGCATCGAACTTTTTACTCTGTGGAACTTTTGTTGAAACGTCAATGAAGCAGCGGACATTTTGTTATCGTTGGCGATCTTTTTTAATGGATATTTAATTGAATTTGTATGGAACGAGGGTGGTTAAATCGTTTAATGATACGTAAACGGATGTTTACAAACATTTAAATTGATATTATGAACACCGGTTTACTCAAAAACGAAAAAAAGAAAATCACAGAACAGTATCAACAATTAAACTAAATTAAAAGAATCGGAAATACCTCCCTAGTTGTACGTCGCTTTCATTGAAAAGACAATAGCTTTTCGTAATTTAAAACTTTGATTCTAGTAAAGGAATGCAATATTTCATTATTTTAATTCAAAGAATCTTTACCTATTCCTCATTTACCAGCTTGTTTTGTTCGTCATAACGAACTTATCAAGTACACATTCAGTACTTGTATTGTGGTCAAATTGTTGAGGTAAATTTAGTTCAATTAGGGTGTAAAAGTTCATCTATAAGTACTTTATTTTAATCACAATATTTCATTTTTACAAATATCTTCATCATCGAATGCAACATCTAAATAGTAAAAATACTGATTTGCTATTCCTAATTTTAATAAACCACGTATTATAAAATGCCCAGAACCTTAGCACCTCGAATCAAATTCACACCCTAACCATGATAACTAGTATTCAGTTTATTCGTCTGTCGTCACCTCCAGAGTGGCTCGGACAGTTCGGGTCCAATCTTGTTTTCATAACAAATAGATCGGTAATTGGAATGGGGTCGGACAGGGGTCTGTTCATCTGACAACTAGGTATATTATTTTTGGATATAATCCTAACGTTATATGGTCCGTATTTTAAAGGAAAAGCTGTAAAACTGCTTAGCATTGTAGGATTTAAAAAGCACCAAGTTTAGGTATTCCTTGAGAAAAAGTCTAAGTAAGTATACTTTCTCTAGGTCTAATTCATATTTGTTCCTCATCAAAATTACTGTTTCGCTGATTTTTGAAAGCCTAACAGACACACGGACAAAGTTACTTTGCATATATGGTCCAGATATTATTTATTCATTTGAAATTTATGACCGGTTTAACAGCTTCCTGAAATGTTACTTGTCAGTAAATCGCAAATAGTGTATGAACAACGTCAAAAAATTAAAACAGCCTATCAAGAACAAGCCAATGATACTGAAATTGACCACCAGCTCTAAATCTATTCCAATTAAAGCGTAAAGTAAATACAACAAAGCAAATTATCACAATAAAATACGAAGTCACGTCAGAGCCACTGCTCGGGGGCGACTGACTAATTTCACGGCGATTGGTCACTGATATCAAATGCACTCTTAGACACCCTCTAGCAAGCCTCTAGCGTGATTTAATCGTAATGCGTAATGGATAATTAGTTTTAGTGGCCCTTGTTTGGTACTTTTTAGTTGTTCGAGTTATCTGTTAGATGTTTTTGTTAGATAGATAGAGCATCATTTAAATCATGATGATTGGTTGGTGGTATGATTCGATTTGACCTACTGACTTACTTGCGTTTAGTACCTATAGTAGTTATACGTAGTAGTATGCAATGATTATAAAGAAAAAACTAATTCAAGCATTTATTTAATAAATAAGACTCCTTCTAGAAGCACTATTAAATTGTCATCATATTTTTAGTAATCTAAGTTTTTAACATTTACGAGCGATTCTGGAAGTAGTACCTATGGAGAAGAACCGGCAAGAAACTCCATAGTTGCTCTTCTAAAACCATATCAAATTTAGTACCTAAGTTCAGGGATTAATTTTACCTAATGGCATCGAATGGAACAGGGTCCGACGGCAAGTTTTAGTACCTATATGCACGTCAAACGAATTTCATACGCTCTCTAATAAATAATAATACTTAATTGCAAAACTATCCCATATCAAATGTACCACAAATGACATAGTGTCAAATACTGCATCTTTAATATAACCACTTGAGCGTGACAAGCTGAGCTCCTGGCGTCGCCTAATATTGACCTACAGCTAATGGGCGTCGGAAAGTTGTCAGCTGACTCATATCATTTGATTAGATCATTGGGGAGAGTTGAAAGGGCTTCTATCTGATTTCACACTTTATAGATGCAACCTTGACTTCGAAAGAAGTTATCATAAATCAGGTAAATAAATCAGGTATTCTGAAATCTCCGGAAAATAAAGTGTTGCAAATGTTATTTTGTAACATTCCCTTTTTATAAAACTTGTAGTTTAATTTGGGTAAAGAACGTTGACAACACTTTTTAATGCAAAATGTAGTTCATAGATAGAATACTGTATTGACGGCATTATTGACATGACTCGCATAATGTGATGGTGAAAATGAAAATACTAAAAAATAATCTCATCTGATGCATCTATTTCTAATGACGCACTTAGATGCTAGACTACCTGGATAAAGTATCACACATGCATTAACGGTTAACAAAATATGCAATTACTTATAAAAATAACCGAATTGCCCTCATAAAATGCATGGATCGAGTGTTACCCGCTGGGGGAGTGAAACACAATACATCTATTATTCCCCATGTTTGCTCACGCACAATTTGCCAGACACGTTTGTTTAACTGGCAACATTCGGACACATTATCGGGGGCTGATTTTAATACGATTAGATCGGATGCTCATGTTTTTTGCAAATTACTGTCATATAAATAGACTAGCTTACCGCCCGTGGCTTCGCCCGCTTTGTCTAAAACCTAATATCTAATAAGTTATATACTAAAACCTTCCTCTTGATTATCTTCTTTAAAAAAAATCAATCAAAATCCGTTGCGTAGTTTAAAGATTCAATTTAAGCATATAAAGGAACATAGGGGCAGAGAAAGCGACTTTGTTTCATACTATGTAGTGATCTATCTATCTATCATATTTAACCGGAGGTTATCAATTATTGTTGTAATTAAAAATATTTGTAACAATGCAAGGCCAGTTGACTATTTACTAATGCAGGTTTATGATGTTTAGTACCATTCTTTCCAAGTTTGTAGGCACATATTAAGCTTTAAAATTTAAACCGCAACATACGAAGTTAAGTCACTAGTTTTACTCAGCAATTGAGGAAAACAAAATTCATAAATTATATCGCCACATTATAAATTAAATACAAAAATAGGGCGAGGAATGGAACGGTAAACATTCGGACTATTCCCTCAGTGTTGCCCGCAAAGATAAACTGCGTTCGTCTGCGTCTGACGTGTCCACTCTAACCGCGCCTACACCGCAACTAAGTATGTCACACATTTTATTTTTTCCTCTGGCAATTTTAATCTCAACTAGCCGAGGCGTGTGTCTGACGCTTTGATATATGGCAATACTACAGGTAAAAGTTAAATTGGTGCGGATTTAATTTCGAATGTTTGAAATCGTTTTTAACCGTTTTTATCCTAGGAGAGATTTTAATTGTCACAAATAAATATTAAAAATTTCGCGAATGAGATTATTTATTTAGTTAAATGTTTCTAAGTTTAAAACGCTTTGTACGTACATCTTATAAGTTATAACCAGCTGAACTCTGAAGACTTATTACATAATTAAAATAAATATCAACCTAAATAACTCTCAAAACTTCACTTGATTTTTTAGTGTTACACAACACATTGGTTACGTTAGTGTCAGTACAATCATTCACCGATATTTAGGTGTCGACATCCGATACAAGGATCGTTAGAAGTATCTCGAGTGGAGAGCGTTGTATTTGCCCAACTATATTTCACATGCATCGCATTACAGAATAATTTTACCCGGAGCCTTCGACTGCATCGACCTCTAGTTATTTGCGGACGTGAGGCCTCATGTTTACTCAGCCAAGACTCTAGTGGTGGACAAACATAGGACGGATCGTTCGGAATTGCTTATTTTGTCTCTGCCTACACGACTCCCATAAACAGGTACCGGGCGCGGTCCGGCGTGCCGCAGGGAAGCGCTCTCGGACCGCCGGGTTAAACAATTCGAGTAGTACCTAATAATTCGGTGGACGGAATTCGAGCGCTTGTTTTTTGTGTTAGCTCTGGCTTACCGTTCTAATCTTCGGATAAGTGGGAGCTGAGTATGATGTTTGTTTTTATCACCTCATTGTTGTTCGCGTTATCGTCAAAATGATTTTATGAGGTGTTATTGACTAACGATTTGCATACAGAGAGTTCGTAAGTATTTGATTAACGCACGCGTAGTGAATACGAGGCTTATTTAAATTTTTAGCGAAAACATTACTATAAATAGAAATTAGGCATCGTAAATACTCAATTATTAATAAATTTCATCGGAAAGTATCTATGGCTTTTAATACCCTCGTTAATTGATGACAATAAATGGATCTAGTGAAGCTTTTATCCTTATACATTATTAACAAAATTTCAGCATAAATATTAAAGCCAATATTACAAATAGATAACAATAAATAAAAATCAAAGTCAGCAAAAAGGCTTCGTAACCTTACTCATATATCATTGTAGGTAGGTACCTAATGACCTGACTTTGAGTCATTACGTAAAATAATCAACTTGAAGAAATACTAATTAAAGTGTTTGTTCTGACGATAGTCTCAGAATTATTAAACAAACAAAATACTTTATAGCTAATATTTATATATGACTCGTAATGTTATAGGCGTAATAAACAACGGCGTTTTGGTAATGCTGTACAGATAATTAATATTTAATTTGATTGGCGGATAGAATAACAGACTATAAATATTATTTCAGACCCTTCAATTTGTAATATCTAAGGTAATATCATACTTGTACATAGTTAGTCTGCTTGTATCAAAAGTAATTTGTGATATTATTTAGTTCATAGGAAATTATAACCAACAAATTAATATTTGCATAATAGTGTACCTATATCCAGTTCATATTTTTATGTATTCTTTAGATAAATAACTAGATATCCATATCCATGACAACAGATAGAATATACGTAATATTTTTGGTCGATTGGATGAAATCGCTCATGAGCCATTGTAAATCTTTAACGTTTAAGTTCTTCACTTTATTTTATAGTATAAAACAAAGTCGCTTTTTCTGTCCTTATGTCCCTGTGTCCTTTGTATGCTTAAATCTTTAAAACTACGGAACGGATTTTGATGCGGTTTTTTTAATACATAGAGTGATTTAATAGGAAGGTTTTAGTGTATAATTTATTAGGTTTGAGACAAAGCGGGCGAAGCCTGTGTAAAGAGTAGGTACGTATTTATTCTAGTATCATATATTAAGGAAATAATTAGAGAACACAATTTCACAATGGTCAACGGCCATAGACATTTATTTTTCTTGAATAACCTTTATAGATTACAATTGAGAATCATCTAATTACAACCCTGATTGTTCGGACCTTACCCAAGATTATTGTTTGTATAAGTATATTTGAACTTTCACCGACTACTGGTGCTCTGTACAATTAAATTTAGATTAAGTTTCGACTTGTTTGACTTGTATTGCCTTAGTTCGGCCATCTTGAATTTGGTTTTGAGTGGTGAGTAATAATTGATTTGTCAAGTTATTATTGATTTGTATTTAAATACATCACGGTTCATACATAATTTTAAAATAACAGAATAAACAAATGATCCGGAATCTTCGTGTATTGTTTAGGTCATGTCCAATTTTAATACAAGTTATTTAAAGTGTTTGTTAATATGTACTTAGTAATACGATTATAAGAACACAATAATTGTTTTGTATGTAGGTACCTATAAGTATGTTCTGTTTTGTTGTTCAAACATGTGAACTGATTTCGCAAAATTTTAACTAGGTAGGTATACCTATTATAGAAACAGGACTGACCTTTCACAGATAAATAATGTTGAGTAGGTAACGCAAGGAAAACCATAAGAGAAAAGTTCATAATAAATGGTATAAGAATATGGACTATATGTAAAAATTTAAAGAAAATTCTGATATCTCTACGATGAATTATAACTTCATAAGTAGGTACTAGACAGTCAGAAAAGCATGAAGCTAAAAGTTTCCTTAATGAAACTCATTCCATCTTATTCCGCGAAGGTTTTTGTAAATGTTTATCTTCAAACAAAAATTCACCTCTAAATTTGGATTTAGATAGCCCAGAGGAACGGTAAACGTCATATATTGATTATGTAGTACTTAGGTATGACGTGAATAATACTTTCATTTGTTAAACGTAAAACTTCAAGTTTTTGCGTAAAGAAATAGGTACTTAAGTTGTTGGTTATCAGGAAATATCTGAAAAACGACTAGTTACCTAGGTAGTTTTATTTTTTTATTTTCAACAGTTTTTTGAAATGAAACTTCTTTAGGCGCGTTGAGAGTAAAATTTCAAGGTCGCGTCATGGCAATACTGTCACGTCATGGAGTAAGGCGTCTATTTGGTATCTTTGAAACTTGCCAAAGAAGTTTCACTTCTGACACGTGTGCTCGGCACACACGTTCTTTTTTTCACTCATCTGTAGGAGATAAGATAAGTACCGATGTAATAATAAATTGCATAAAATCAAGGACTTTTCATACAAAAAAAAAACAAAACACAATGTCGGGTTCCAATGTATCAATTATTAGGTGAATGCCATGCCACCTGTACCCACTGAGCGCAGTTATATCAAATTACGATCAAAGAATAAAAAATAGATGTGGCATAGGTAGATGTAGCATTTATTACAAAATAACCGCTCCATTATGGATAGAGGTTAATAAAATATAATATGTACCTATATTTTTATCCTATATTATTTTGAAACAATATTCTTTTATACTGGTGAAATTAAAAAAAATGTTATTTATAATCATTTTATTACTATAATCTCACTATAATTTTGCAATGTAGGTACCTAGGGTAAAAGCCGGATAGTTGCGCCAGTGGGATACTTGCCGCAGTTTCGAATACACTATGTTACGGACATTAGTGGCAATAACGCTTTACTATAGTTGTAAGTACCCCTCCCGCAGACCTCAGTGCCACGTCAATCGTTAGTGTAGACGCACGCGTTTCATCCGTGCGAGCGAAATTGTTCCGCGGTGAAACTTCGATAGGCGTTGAAACTATATTGGTAAGTCATTTGTATTGAATATTTTTGTTACTAATTGTGATTTCAATATAGTTTATGTTTCTTTGCGTGCATTAGACTTTAAATTATACTGTTAATTACATTTTATTGCAAAATATTGTTGAATTATTTCGCAAATAAAAAGGGCAAGTATCCGTATCAAAAAGGATAGTCGCCTTAAAAACTTGTGCGGATAGTTGCTCTCGGGGCAACTATCCGCAACTATAAATTCTTTCACTAGCAAATATTAATATTATTGCGTTTTTATTGGTAATAAGGCATCTCCGTGCCGGTACAATATTCATTTCGCTAATTTTTTATTTAACTTCCAGGAAAATACCCTGTCCTTGATTTTGAAAATGAAAAAACACTAGTGACTCATATACGCTCATATAAAGCTCGGAGACGCAGGATTTCCTCCTGAAAGAAATACAATTCGTCAGCTAGCTTACCAGTTTGCCGAAAATTTGGGGTTAAAGCATAACGGCTGGGCCACAATGGTTAATAAGCTTTCTGGAAAGAAATCCCGAAATAGTTTTGAGGCAAGCTGAGGGTTTATCAATTGAAAGAGCGAGGGGTCTCAACAGAGAAGACGTTGCAAAATTTTTTGATCTACTTATTACTGTCTTAACTGAGAATGAATTGCTGGGTAAACCGGATAGAATATTTAATATGGATGAAACTGTATTGCATGCGATGTGGAAAGATGAAATCCCTCGCTTCTGATGATTAATGCCAAAGTTGATTGCCATATTCTTCTTCTATCTTTAACACGTTCGCTGCATTACGAGATCTATCAGATCCCTTGCAGGACTTTTGTTTTGTGCGTTGAATATAATCGTGTTTTTTCACTCCTTGCGGGAGGATCTAACTTGTAAAGTTCTTTAAGTATGAGTAGGACAAATATACATATTTGCTTCCTACTTAAAGCTGAGTTCAATAACATTAAAAAATAAATTAGAGATGGATTAGGTCCCTAACGCACAGTACTGTAATTATATTCATTCCTTGCGTTAGGAGATATGTCGGTACTCGTGGAATCGTAGGCCTCGTAGACGCAAGAGAGGGAGGGTAGGCGGCGCGGGCGCTGCGTGATTCGGTTTAGTGTTGTCCTAGCATCGATGTGGGAGCTCGCTCGTTTTGGAAATAATACTCGAGTATCTAGGTGTTGATTATTTTTTATAAACTAATGAGTTCTTTTAAAAGAAAAAAGTGTAAAAAATCTATTTATTTTGGTGAGATTTCTAACAAACTCAAACATTTATTTATTCAATTAGACTTCTTCTACAAGCACTTTTGAAACGTCATTACATATTTTTAAACATTTACCACCGATTCGGAAAGCTGCAGTATCTACGGAGAAGAACAAAAAATCAAAGCCGGATTATACTCCTGCATCGTCCAGTATAATAAAAATTTTGGAAAATGTTCGGAAAACGAATTGTTACCATATGCGCGCAATGCAAGCAATCAATGTGCTTACCATGTTTTAATAAAAAACACTTTGCATAATTAAAAAAACTATTTCAATCGACAACTGGTATATTATTTTATTCCCGTCACTACTTACTACACATATTGAACTATCTTCGGTTGCGGTACGAGATACAATCGATATCTAATTTTTTTTTTGGTATTTGTAGTTTATTCAAATGTCATAACTGCGTGCGAACATAGCAAAATATAAAACAATAGACTATCTTTCATCCACAAAAACTTCAAAGTATATGTCATTGTTTTCTGGAAGATATAAATTATTTTCAAAACTGTATCTTTAGGAGACTGATTAGGTCTCAAACGCACCAAAAGGTTGGTAAGTTTCGAGATCTTTTAGGTCTCCAAAGCACCAGCTGAAAGTTCTTTGATAATGATGGCGCAGTGAACGTGTTAAGATAAATATCAATAATTTTACTAATATGTGATTATAACTAATTTAGAGGCTATTTTTGTTATATTGTTATATTTTTATAGCAAAAAAATGTATAATGTTGATTAGTTCTTAATTAAAAAGCAAAACAAATAATAAATACTGATTAAGTGAATTGATATAAATTTGTTTTTATTTAAAAAAATATTGTGAGGCGTCTATCCCCTCACGAGGCAAGTATCCTCTGAAGTATTATTTACGATAGGCAACTATCCGCTAGATTAGGCAACTATCCTTCATTTGAGAGGTCAAATAAAACAGGATTTACTCAAAACCTTTAATAATTATGTTTAATAAAATAGGCTAATATGATGGTTTAAAGACCTATGTTTTGATATACATGTTTCATTATTCTTATTAAGTACATAATTTTTCATAATATAGCTTTTTTGAAAAGTGGCGCAACTATCCGGCTTTTACCCTATTGAGATCTAGTGTTGTGTGACGTAATATTGTATAATGTAATTTATAATTTAAAAGATATTTGCACGCTCAACTACGAGCAGAATGTCTAAGAACCTATAAAATTTGTACCTCAGCTTTGTAACTACATTCAGCAAATAAAGGCAATTTGAATTTGAATTTGAAATAATTTTCAAAATCGATTAAATAGTTCTATAGTTTATCTATTTCAAATCACTTAACAAAAATATTTACGTTTTTATTTAGATCAGCTGAGGTTCTCATATCAAAATTGTTTGTTAAGAACTTTAGTATGACTTTTCCTTTTTCCCAACTGAACTTTATACATAATATGAAAACTAGCATTAAATACGCGGCTTTGTTCGCGTACAATTCGTATTATCATCTCTCTTCAAAATTACATAACTATAAGTAATCTACTTTATGCCCCATTTTTTAAAAAGCTTTCGTGACCTTGAATTTATATTTGTTTCAATAAAGTAGCGGCGAAAATTTATGAAAAATTTAATATTAAGATTTAATTAAAATGTTTGTATCGCTACATCTACGGAATGGCTATTCTAAGGTTACAAAGTCGCTGTGATGGAAGCGTCGCACGTAGTATTTTAATGCTTAATGGTGTTTGCTCAAAGGTAAGCCGCAATTTGAGACATTTATTTTGTTAAATACCGTCGCTGTGTGTCATTTAAGATTATATCGAGAACTTTAAAAATCCTTCATATTTTAATAATTTAAATATTGATTTTAAAAATAATAAACTCTCGGAAGATTTTGTCAAATTGCAAATTTATAAACTCGGAAGTTTTTGACGTGACAACGTCTTATAATTCGATAGCCGGCTGCACGCACGAAAAAACATGACTCATGCGGCGTTACCTCGCTCTGAGGCGTTCCATGTAGGCTTGAAGCGAGAGCGCGGAACGAGCGACAAAGAAGCACAATAGGCCGTTGTCACGTTCAACTATCGTCAGTAAACCGACTTTACAGACAACCAATTTTTTGTCAAAATTGCAGACATAATATGTATATGGATGCTTATATAAATTACTAGCAAACCGGGCGAACTGCGTTTCGCCACCAGAGACACCTTTTCTTTGCTATAAACCTCACGGAGCCCGAGACCTTTCCAACGAATGCAAAACCGTGGAAATCGGTTCGTGCGTTCTGAAGTTAAGTATAGCGTCAGGAAGGAAAACCCGACTTATTTTTATATAACTCTTATGATAAGTCAAATATCTATAAAATTTAAAGTTAACCTATAGTGTCTGATAGTACCTACCTATTATCGGGAAAACCGTTTTTATTACCAAAATGGCTTTTTGTATGAATAATTATAGCTTAACAATTCTCTGAACTGCGTCATGCGGTATAATAATATCTAGAACTTTAACGATAGTAAAGAAAATCTAGACATTTGCTTTATTGGAAACCGGTAGATACCGAGGTGCGTCATCGACGGAAAAATCTTGACCGTGAAAGAGAAGTCATAATGAGAGAGGATTTTTTGTATTGACAACGGACCAGTGGGCGGGGCTTAAAAAACATGGCTACGTATTGTGTGCAACAAAAGAATTAACCATAAGTTTACATTGAATTAGTGTCATCAATTTTAATTATTTATGTTTTCTATAAATGATTTTTTTCAATTTGTTGGATCATGAATGGATTAATGAATCCTCATTAATATCATTATGTTTTTTCACAGTATCCTTCTTTAAACTCCGATTTACTAGACGCTGATGTCGTGCCTCTATATTTTTTTTAGCTTTATTTGATTCTCTAGCAGAGCTTGGTAGATTACACGATGGAACACATGTTTTTTTTAAAGTCATCTTTTTAGTAATAACACCTGAAAAACAAATTTTTCAATTAGTTTTAGATTTATATTTACATTTATATTTGAGGTTAAACATTGTCAACTTACTTGGTACAATAAAATCATTCCTTTGAAAATGTAATGAACACACTCTCATATGCGGATTTATATTTTTCAATTTTAAAGCACGCTGCCAGGCTTTACATCGATCTACTTTTTCTTTTTTTCCGAAATAATTTTCAACATAAACAAAACTGCTACCAGGTTTAGGTATAGCATGAAAACTAACTTCTAAATTCGTATGAGATTTACTACCACAACCGTTCACCGCACAATAAACTCTACTTTTATTTTTAGTACGAAATTTTAAAGAATTTTTATTAATTTAAAAAAAAATTGTTTTTTAATAGATTCGGTAATATACTTGTGTACTTAAGTGCACACTAAAACTAGTTCTTTTTTTGAACACCAGGTGTCGTGACCAAAGTGGTCCGTTGTCATTTATATTTACCCACAATATTATAGTATAGTTATATTATTTAGCTATGTAAAAACATCTAAGTACTTTAAATCCTTTAAATTTGGGCCGGTATAGAAATGTTTTAGGACTTTCAACTATCGATTGTGTCTCCAACAAAAATACCTCCTAATAAATGCATTTTAATTAACCTTGAACTCGTTTACTAGGTAGATAGGTACAATATTTTGCAAATAATCTCATCCTAAGTAGGTACATATTATTAATTTTATCCTAAGATTACATCTCTTTTCTATCGCATTATTATCACGTTCCATTTTTAAATTATATGTCATCACCAGCCAGCAGCCAGCAAAAAGAAAAAACGAAAAAAAAAGAAAATTTAAATACAGAACGTGCTTTATTAGTCTCACATCGCAACAAAATACGATATTACGTAAATACGTGATTACAGCCGCGTGGAGCCGCTCCGTGCGCGCGCATTTATTGACGCGGCGCCATTTTGCGTGGACAGGGAGGCGAGTAGCGAAAATTAATTTCATTATTTCATTAATTTTCGGTGTTGTCTTTTGTAATGTAATTAATGGTGCCATTTTAATGAACAATGTTAAATTTATATCTACTTGGATAGGGTAGGCAAATTGATAATTTTACAGTTTATTTTTTTTGGTTAATATTTTTGAAGTGAAAACTTCTTTAGCGGCGTTGAGCACTTTTTCTGTAATGGGTATAAAATCTTAAACTCGCGTCAGGACACGTGACCTGATCGAAAAAGCGTAAGACGGATGGAGAGTAGACAGCTATCCCCTCTCAACGTTAATAATCAAGTTTTCACTTCTGCCGGCACTCCCGGAGTGCAACCCGTCTTTTTTTTTTTTAATTAAATAGTTCGACATTTTGATACCTTAGGAAACAATCAACCTTACTACTACATATCGTGATTTTTTATATTATTCACATAAGTAGTTAGACTGTTTTCGTTCAAATTTATTTAGATAATAGATAACTAACTAACATATTTATAATTTTTAGATTTCTGCCTATGTCCTGCTATGAGAAGGTACAGAATGCCCGTATGGTAATTTGCTTATTCGGTATTCCGATAAAGACAAAACATATAGGTAAGTAAACAATTTATGATCCTAACCCATATTTTTTACCCCATATTTTCGTTATAAAAGTCTAATACCTACACAAAAGAACATCATCTCCTAGACTCTGTTATTCATACACACCTAAAAAATGTCACGACTCACGTGTCAAAAAATACATCTATGAAAAAAAAAAATACCGACTCACTGGCAAACCTGGGGTCATTGGACGCTGGGTACCAGCTCGCGCCCCGCATGTCCCCGTAGTGGGGCAGGTCCGCGGGGGCGCAGCCGTAGCCCTGCACGGGTGCACCCCCGTACAGCGGCACGGCGTAGGGGTTCGCAGCCATCCCGCACGAGGCTGCTGGCCCCAGCGGCGAGTTGATGCTGCTACCCGATGAGTTTGATCTGGAAGAAATTGTGGGCTAGAATCGGGTATTGATTGTATTGTGGAAGCTGGAACCGTATAGACAACAGATAGCTAAATATTATTCAGGATTTCAATTTCAATAAAATGAAAATGAGCTTATTCTAATTTAGATTAAGTAAACCATCTATCTTTTTACAAAACTTGATAGGGTTTCGATCGGCCGATTTTGGGTGAAAGAGTAAAACAAACATTATCTATCGATCGATCTTTCCATTCAATCCCATCAATTTCACGTTTATGATATTTCATATTAGTATACATCTCCAGCATTATTCCTAATTTAATCTGATATACCTACTTAGCACAATATACTTCATATTAAACAAGCAGCTTACTCGAAAATTAGATTATTGCAGAGTAAGTATTTGAAAATATCCATGGTGATTCCTATTTCAGTAAATAATATACTGCATGGGAAATTTCCCTGCTACTTCCATCATTTAATCTTTATCGTAATAGACTTAGAAGACTAAAAATTTCTCTAAAATCGTAAAGTTTAATGTCTTCGGCTCAGCAATATGGTTATTGGCTAGGGCCTAGGTACTTAGGTAGGTAAGATCTAACATGCAGTTCATAGTCGCGTAAGCCATCTCTTTATAATAAATTACTTGTTATTAATTGAAGTTAGTATTGCATTTAAGTTTGAATATTATGATGCTAAACTCTTTTGTTTTATACAAACTTTTAATAATGTTTATTTTGTTTTAATTAAACTACATTTTTACTTTAATTGGATATCTATAGTTTATAAGAAATTACTGCCAGTGCACCGTGTTCTTATATTTATTATCTTTCTAAGTAATTGTAAATTGGCCTACGATTATTTATCATTTTATATTAAATATAAATATTATATAATGTTATTAGCTTATGTATGTATCTATTATATTCTTAATACGAATTATTTGCTTTTATATTTATTATTTAATTAGCCTATTAAAGTAATCAATTTGCCTTATATATTTTTAATATATACTTATTTACCCATGTTTCTTTCCTACTTCATTTATTCAATTCTTTTGTTATGCATAATTAAGCTAATTTCCTATAAAAATGGTTAAGAATAAATTTCTAAAAATTGGTCTCTTTAACGCTGGGTCTATCTGCTCAAAACAAGATGAATTTCAAGTTGCATTCGAAAAACATAAGCCTGATATTTTAGCTATAAATGAGACATGGCTTCGTTCTGGTCAAGACGGTTGCGTTCCACGCATACCCAATAATTATACGTTTCGCCATATACCACGTCCTCCGGGTGCTCGCTCGCGAGGAGGTGGTGTGGGTTTTTTTATTAGACGTGACATGTCAGTCCGTACTTGTTCCCATCCGACCACCTATCCCTCAGTTGAGCAATTTTGGATAACAACCAATATCAACTGCAACAAAATCTTAATAGGTACAGCTTATCGACCGCCCTGGCAAAATGTTGATCTGTTTTTCGATTCCCTCACAGAATCAGTTTCTTTCTTTTCGGATTATGATTTTGTTATCCTACTTGGTGACTTCAACATAAATACCTTAAATGAGAGTGATAATAAATGTAACAGACTTGCTGAATTCCTTCAGTGTTGTGGTTTAGTAAACTACATAAATGAACCCACTCATTTCACATCTCATAGTGAATCATTAATTGATTTACTATGCACCAATATGAATGTTTCCTCCACTGCTGTACATCACATACCGGAACTTGGTGGCCATGCTATGATTTTCGCTGATTTCAAAATAAAAAAACCCAAACCTATTACTAAATTCTTTAGTTACCGCCCCCTAAAAGATATAAACTGTAAAGCTTTTAATGATGACCTTATTTCTATTCCGTGGGACGATATTTGTCGCATAAAAAACATCGACGATATGGTGAATACCTTTAATTCTAGTGTTTTGGCATTATTCGATAAACACGCCACCGTTAAGACTATCTCTGTTAAAGAGAGCCAAACTCCGTGGTTGACATCTAACCTTCGTCTTATGATGTCAGTTCGCGATGAAGCTCATTCTAAATATCGTAAAAGTAAATCATCTGACGACAAATTGTATTATAAATCGCTAAAAACTTTTGTAAACGTATGTATGTATCAAGAAAAGTTAGCTTTTTATGATACTCACATCAATGCTCATATTCAGAATCCAAAGGTTTTATGGAAAAATTTAAAAAGCAAGGTTATACCCAGTTTTAATAATTGTACAGATTTACCTGGTCATCTCGCTGACCCAAATGCTGTTAATACCCACTTTCTTAATATACCTGGTACTGGTGATGCAGATGTAAGCACACTAAACTACTTCAAAAGTCACAGGTTTTGTCAAAATACTTTTAAGTTCAGTACTATCAATGAAAATATCGTAGGTAAACTTATAGTTTCTATTAAATCAAATGCGCGGGGCTCAGATGATATATCCAGAGACATGATTTTGCTCACTTTGCCATCTACACTAAAAGTAATAACATCCATCATAAACAAATCCCTGGAATCCTCAATTTTCCCATCACAGTGGAAATTGGCTCTTGTTCGCCCACTTCCTAAATCTAATAATCCCACAGAACTTAAAGATCTTAGGCCTATTAGTATTCTCCCGTATCTTTCCAAATTACTGGAAAAAATTGTTTATAATCAGGTGGTTGAGTACTGTGAAAAAAATAACATATTACCGGAACTCCAATCTGGCTTCAGAAAGTCTCGTAGTACTGGTACTGCTTTGCTGAAGGTAGTTGATGATATCCTGTCTACCCAGGATAGTGGCAGTGCATCTATACTTACACTCCTCGACTTTTCACGTGCTTTTGACTCTCTAAATTTATCCCTCTTGACTAGTAAACTTTCCTATTATGGTTTCAATGACTCATCGCTTCATTGGTTCGAAAGCTATCTCACCCATCGCGCTCAGAAGGTTGTCATCACAAATAATGATGGTACATCATCTTTTTCATCAGTACTTTCGGTTACGCGCGGTGTTCCACAAGGTTCGATCCTTGGGCCCCTTCTCTTCACCATCTACGCTGCGGACATAACTGAGTGTATTAAACATTCAAATTATCACCTTTACGCGGACGATTTGCAGGTGTACGCGCCAATAAGTCGTGATAATACTGCGGAGTGTTTACATGGGTTATCGCAGGACTTGAATCGTGTTTCTACATGGGCTTCTATGAACTCTTTGATACTAAACCCCAACAAGTCCAAATTTATGGTAATTGGTTCGAAGCGGCAGGTGAGATCCATCAAAGATTTGTGTTTATCCTTATGTATAGACAACATTCCAATCGTTGAAGTAGATGAGGCTAAAAACTTAGGGCTACTTTTTGACAACAATCTTAATTTCGAAAGTCATGTGCTGGACACTGTTCGTAACTGCTTTTATCGTTTGAAAGTGATTTACAAACTTCGTCCTTTCATAACCACTGATCTTCGTCTACTTTTATGCGAAACAATTGTTTTATCTAAACTCAATTATTGTATAAACACCTATGGGCCATGCCTTCTTCAGCGATCACAACATTTGATTCAAAGAATACAGAATGCTTGCATTAGATATTGTTTCAATGTCCCACCTAGATCTCACATCACTCCGTTTCTGAATTCATCAAATATTCTTAATATGAAAGGTAGACAAAAATTATATCTGGCTTGCTTCCTATTTGACCTTTTGAAGACCAAACGCCCAGCTTACTTGTTTGACAAGCTAACGTGGCGAAAGGATCGTGGTTGTAACCCAATTAGATTCGGTACCAATACTTTTTCTGTTCCAAAACATAGAACAATGGCTTTCCGCGGCAGTTTCAAGTACTGTGCAACAAAATGTTGGAACGACATTCCTCCACCCATACGCAACATTTGTTGCAAATCAAGATTCAAAACTGTCTATCGAGACTACCTTCTAGGAATACAAAAATCAGTTCCATAATTTTGATATATTTATTTATTTTTCTTTGTTTATTTTTTTATTCATTTGCACAGTCTTGTTTCTGCCGTAAGGCGTAAACCTATAGGGTTATCTACACCTTCTGTGGAATGCTTGTTAATTCCTGAAGTTTATTATTATTATTTCTTATATTGTGTATTGCCCTTTCATTTGTGTACATATATGTTTATTGATATTATATACTATAATTTTATAAATATTTAACCTTTATCTCCCTTGCATTATATATCTATTTAAGTTTATTTTTAATTTTCTGCCCTCAAGAGGCATTGGCAGAATATCAGCGTCGGGGTTTCTTTAAAAACTCTGACATTTATGCTGAGCCAAGGCCTGTTTGTAGAACGCTGTGCACATTAACGGTTTAATTGTTATACTTTTAATATTTCTGTGTGTATGAGTGTTTTCTGTATTGTTTTACTGTTTTTTGTCTTTTGTTTTATTTGTAAGTGTGATTGTGTTCTATGAATAAACGTTTTATCTATCTATCTATCTACTTGACAATAATGAAGGCTTTCGACACTGTCACTTTTGCCATTAATTGTGAACTTATAATATAAAAATCAACACAGTACGATACTAAAACTCTACGGTCATTTTAAGTGTTGGTACACGGGGCAGTGTATTGGGCTCTACATTATTCCTGTGCTATATTAATGAATAATGACTTATTTTAAAGTACCTAACTGCAACATTATGCCCTATGATGAAGTTAGTAGGTAAGTAGGAATAAAAAAATCCATCCAAGATTGTTTCATTTTGATTTGAGTATATAGATAAATTATTTTATAGACGCGCAATTTATCTTGACTATTCACTTGATAAAATCATTAGTAGGTAGTTAGTTTTTCAAAGTTAGCATATCAAACGTGTACCCACATAATTTTTAAAGGTTTAAATGAAAAATGGATAGGGCTTGAGTTTCGATCTCATAACATACTTGTAGTAGAAATGGAAACAAATATAGGTTTTAAACTAATAACAGGGCTATTAGGTCTGAGGGAATAGGAATATTCTGATGTTATTGAAGGTCGAGTTCATAGTAGTTGAATCTCAATATCAGATTAGATGGTTGTAATCACCTGTGAGATTATATTATGTAGATAGTATTATTCATAAAAATAAACATAGGTATTATATAAACCACATATTAAATCCATGGTGATGCAAAGCCCCACATATTATTGCGAATAAATGATATTATAAAACTAAGCCTGGATATTTAACACAAAGAAAAAAAGTAAGCAACTTTCAAAAGTTCATTCTTATAAAAAGTTATCTACTAAGGAGCAGGAAATTCTCGGTCATGACTACGCACATGAAACTAAAATACCAACTATCCGACCCTTGTGTACTTAATAATTGTACTTATTTATGTATTTAAAAATACCAAAGTCACTTTCAAAAGTTCATTCATAAAAAAAATTATCTACTAAGGATCAGGAAATTCCCAGTCATTTGTCTTTACTCATGATTCCATCGCAAATTGACCCAAATATGCCACCCGCAAGCAACGGCGCCAACACGTCACTTCCGAACAAAACCCCAGATTATCTGCCTAATCCCTATTTACACAATATAATCCCTCGCTACCCTATCTTCACTTCATTCAATTGATAAATTCACAGGATTTTAAGCTTTACGGCCATTTAGAATGATAACTCTATAGTCTGTGACATATAATTATAGTCTATTGTGACTTGGGGTGTCATAGACATTACTTGCTAGATGAAATTTTGACGTAATGTAATTGGCGGGAAATGTTTAATTAATTGGTTGTGTAATTTTATTGGGTGAAAATGTTATCTATGATGTGGAGTGTTAATTTTGTTAAATTATTAGTAAATAGGTCGAATTGTGAAAATAAACAGTGTCAGTGAGGAAGTAAGTAACTTTTTATAGGTATGTTTATAGTTAGGTATAGTAATAATTATCCATCACAATTTTTAAACCAAATTCCTTATTGGTTAATTTGTTTTTCTTACATTTTGACTTAATTTTTTCGCAAACGAAAAAAGCGTAAAAGGTATCGAGGCATCCAAATATGCAGAATATTTACCTTTTATAAGGATCTGCAATAATCTATCGCAAAAAAGCTAAATATTTTCCGCGTAGATAATCACAGGACACAGGTAAATATAATATAAGAGGCTAGGACATATTTTCATTTCGGATCATGCGGCTAGAGTAGGTACCTAACATGAAATAATATCTAAGGTATGGGTAAAACGGTATACTTTATCGGACGTCGAGTCGAGAGCCGTAATTTTTTTTCTGGTTAGCTATTGTCCTATGGATCCTAAATCTGAAATTTCACTTGGCCTAAACTTTTAATTTTTGAGTAAGAAATTTTTGAAAATCGGAAAATTTATACCATAGAAAGTTACCTACATAGGTATGCCATTTTTATTTTAATACGCATAATATCATCGATTGATAGATGTTGTATTTTCAATCAGGTTCTTTCCTAGACCAGGTAAGGAACTGATATACAAGGTTAGTTTAATTATTAGGTATATTATAAAATCGTTGGTGAGGACTCATTTGAAACCCTACAAACGCGAATATGTTTTACATACCTAGTCACAAAATAACATAAACTCGATTACCTAAATACAAAACTATGAAACATACAATGATCATCATTTAGTACAGCCACGGTGGTAACAAGAAAGAGCGTTAAAAAGTAGTCCCTCCATTTATCCGATAAATAACTACAGAAAAAAAATTGTTTGTCAAGATGTAAATCTACATTTGCCAAATAGTGCGCAGGCGTGAGTCCATCACCACTTGTAGTGTTTGCACACTCGTGCGCAGAACTACACTCATTTAAAATTCAAAATTCGTACGGAACGTTGTGTCTGAATATTAAATGGTTGAGAGTGACTAAGATTTAAAGATAGAATGGTTTCATACATAGACAAAACCACGTGATAAACTAGCTTATTAGCTAAGCCTTTAGCGGTTAAATTTTGAACAAAATGTGGCTTGTGTTCAATTCAAAGCGCAACAGATAGACTATCTATATATCGTTCTAGATAGGTCACCTGGTGGTTCAAATGACCCATAATTTTTTCAACATGGGCCTGTAGTCTAAGACTTTCTTCTCCAGACAATATCAATTCTTATCTGTTTTATTTTTATGTATAGGTTTGCACTGAAAATAGTATAGGTACTAGAGTATACTTATGTTGATTAATTAGCAGAAGTACTCGAATTTGGTGCCTGTTGCTAACTACTGCTCAAGAAATACCTAGTAGGCATAAATGCCGGTTTCTGTATTGATAATAGTTCCAGAAAGCTTAAATATATCACGCACAAGAAAATATTAAAGCAATGGTCTTTAATTTTTTGGTAGGTTTCTGTTTGTGTGTTTTTTTGTATGGTTTGGTTTTTCGTAACGTCAAATACTCAATTCAGAAACCGTAAGTCTAACATATACCTGGTTCCTATTAAAATAACCATAATGAAATGAAATCTATACTAATATTATAAAGCTGAAGAGTTTGTTTGTTTGTTTGAACGCGCTAATCTCGGGAACTATTGGTCCGATTTGAAAAATTCTTTCGGTTTTAGATAGCTCATTTATCGAGGAAGGCTATAGGCTATATATCATCACGCTACGACCAACAGGAGTGGAGCCACGGGGGTGAAACCGCGCGGAGCAGCTATAGTACAATGATAAAAAAATGACGATTAGCGATGGATGTTTTTTTCTTTCACGATACGATATATAGGTACACGAGGGTGTAAGATAAATTAAGGACCTTTTTGCGTACCTACTCCTATTAATACTTCATATCTACTCATTATTATACATACCGTAATATGTAATATATAGGTACCTACATCATTGAATACACAGTTTAAAAAATTGCCTAGTGAATCGTTGGAGTTCTTCGTAAAAAGAAGCCTATTTTGAGCCTAATGATGCCTAATTTTCACCTACGGGTGATGTACTTAAGTAGAAAATTCTATAGATATTTCTGGATGTTTCTGGATTATTATCCAGAAACATCCAGTATTCATTATCAGGTATCTAATTTATTTATGTTTCTAAACCAATATCAGAAAGAGGAACGATTCGAATTTTTCTTTGTTTGTATAAAATGTCAATCAGCACTTCCAGATCAGAAAATACACCATTACAATTTACTAAGCTATCTAGTTTATTTTATTATAACTTTTAAACCCGGGCGAAGTCTGGACAAGCCGCTAGTTATGTACAATTTAGAATTTTAATCTCTTCCAATAAATACTATTACAATTATAATTAAGAATATAAACATCCATCTTGTTACATAAAACCGTTTACGGAACCCAGCATTATTATATAGAAAACCATTTTAGCTACAGACTATAAAAAATATAATAATGCATACAATTTTTGGTTAACCTTTTTGAATGGAAATATTTTATCAAGGACCTAAACGCGGTTCACTTATTATTATAAAATTATCATGATTATTTTTCTTTTATTTAACGCGATGTTTTTCGTTATTCTTTATTATTATTTTAAGTCCATTGAAATCAAAATTCGATTAGGTTGGTACCTACCTACCTAATACGAGACCCGTCGGGTCTTTGAACCTTTATACATTTTGAACTATATTATTTACCTTTTTTAAGAAATATTAATTAGTAATGCAGGAAATATTATTTGACATTTTCAAATGAATCAGAAAAATCTATTTTTAGGGTTCCGTACCTCAAAAGGAAAAAACGGAACCCTTAT
>CAJQZM010040665.1:13717-27915 GCA_907164665.1 Colias nastes | reverse complement strand
ACCGTCAGCGCTTCACATTACATATAGCGTAGGGTTGTCACATAACTCCTCCCCCCGCAGATCCGCAACTATTTTAGGACATTGAGTGAAAATGTTGCGGCAGGATCAACTTCTGGGGCTGATGTTTTCTGTGTTTTCTGAATATTCATTTTCTTTGATTTGTAGCGACGATAGCACAGGAACATTAAAGTGGCCGCTGCGCTCAGTAGAAAGATGTAAAGTGGTATTGTCGTATGGTAGATGGAGTGCAGTCCCAAGGTTTTTAGCGTTCTCGTCGGAATATTACTGATTGGTGCAATTAAAATTTTTGTAGCTGTATCTTTAATTTCATTATTAATATTTGTAATAGTGAGGTCGTCAGTACGTAGAGAGCAGTTTGTAGGTAACGTTGCTATGAAACTGCCTTGGAGATGAAGGTATTCCTTACGCTTGCAGGATAATTTAACCTTTGTGAGATGAGGAAAAATAATGATGTAGTGACTGTCGTCCAATTTCTCCATTGCTGGCTTAGTTAATGTTAGGCAGGTGGATTCACAGTCGCTGGATATCTCTTGCGTGGTGATGAGGTTTGCAATACAGTCGGGTGAACTTCTTGTATGATGATTTAGGGTCTCTTCACATAGAAACCGATTGCTCTTCGATTGAACTTCGGGCATTCAGCCTCTATGTGCACATAAATATCTTTATTGGTTGCTATATAGGGATAGGGAGGTATGATGATATGATTTGTACGATTAAAGTGTGAGGAGTTATAATGGGGAATCTTAATATAATTACTATCCTATTTTTACTAAAGTATGATCCAGTGCGAATTATTCGCGGAGATCTACATTAATAATTTGTTCTGAATCGTAAAAGGAACGTAAAGTAACTAATATAATACTTAATATATCTATCCCTAACATAACATGGTGCGCTCGCGATGTACGCATAAAAGCTAAACTATCCTCTATATTTCTTATTACTAAAAGTAAATCATTAATATTATCGTCTAAGGAGTCTAGGAATTGCGCTAATTCTGTATAGAACCTAAACCATTTATCAATCTACGTTTTACACTGGTTTTAATGCTTCTAACAAGGACGATGCCTTATCCAATTTTTCGTTTAAATGTTGAACCCTAATTTTATATAGTAATAATGTACGGTTATCAAAATTAAAGGGAAGTAGTGGGTTTTGGAGTACGCTTGAGTCGGGATTTCGAAACAGGTAAGCGTTTTTTGGAAGTATATACATGTATAGGTAAATTAGACACAACTTTGTCTTTTATGAATCGTGAAGCTAACTTTTGTCTCGCGGCTAACGGATTACGTATATATACTTCTTGATCAGGTGCATAGTCAATCTCAGGTTCTCTTCGGGTATTATGTCGCGTCATAATCGCTTCACGTTCTGCGAATGATGAGTCGTGTATTAATTTATAAACTGTCTCCATGTTAATGCGATGGTTATGTATGTATTGTTGTAAAAGTCTTTCCGATAAGTTTAAGTCAGTTGGGTCTCTAGGGTCATAATGTCCTGTAATTACGTCATAAGGTCGGCATTTAGTCAGACTGTGTACAGAACTATTATATGCTAAGATCGAGTATGGCACTAAATTTGCTGCAGTTTCATTTTTATGCTTTAATTTCAATATTCTTATATGCTCGATAAGGGTGCTATGGAAGCGTTCTATCATACCGTTTTCGTTGGGGGTATTAGGAGCAATCATATGATGAATAATCTTATGCAGACGTACAAATTCGGAAAATACTTGATTTGTAAATTCAGTACCTCGGTCAGTAGTTATCGACATAGGCGAACCATGGTGCGTCATGAAAAGTAACAATGTTTTAATGATATTCGGTGTGGTACTGTCACTTATTCGGTACGCTTGAGCATATTTAGAGAATGAGTCAATAATAGTCAGATACTTATCCTGTTCTAGAGTCAATACGTCAGCATGAACAATCTCAAATGGTTTAGAAGGAGGAGGCACAATTTTAAACACTGGGCGTACAGGGTTACGGTCATATTTTGCACTGTTGCAAATTGGGCATGTATTTATGTAACTTGTTATGTCGGTTTTCATTTTAGGCCAGAAGTATCGTTGGGACAAGGAAAGGTAAGTCTCGTTAATACCGCGATGGTTCGTTTTACCTTCGTGATATTTTCGAATAGTATCTTGTTGGACTAAATAATCAGTTATATCTTCAATCTGTCGCTTAACAAGAAATAATTTCATACATGAATTTTTAAAAGTATTTTGGATTAAAGGTACTATATCGAACATTTTACTAACAGGGTTGACCAAAATTGCAGTACGAATTTTAGGATCTACATACTTCTTAATCAGCTCTACAATGTTTTCTTGTAAGCTGTCTTCGTTAATTTGTACTGAGACACGTAGGAATGTTTCAAATGGTTTCTTTATGGTAGGTGTCGTTGAAGGTGAGTTATTCGTGATTTTTATAAATATCTGTTTACGAAATGTGTTAAGTGGGTCATCACTTATAGGAATGTCAAGAATAGGATTTTCACGGCTAGTATGTTTTGTGCCTTCTGGTTTATTAATGTTAAGAGTTTCGTCTGTACCGTAAGCTCTTAAGGAGGGGGCAGTATCTGTCGATGATTGGCTAATTAAAGGTCTGTCGTCAGGTGCAGAAACAGTCGATGATCTACTATTTAATGGTCTGTCATCAGGTGCAGTTACAGTCGATTCAGAGTCAGAAATATTCACTATCATAGATTCTACGTTTTCATTATGCAATTCTATGCGCGACAATGCGTCCGCGTTCGTGTTACATTTACCTTTCTTATAAACTATCGTATAATCATATTCAGACAGCTTAAGGCGCCAACGTGTCAGCCGAGAGTTCGGTTCCTTAAGATTCATTATCCATTGTAAAGGCTTATGGTCTGTTATAATTTTGAACTTTCTGCCAAATAAGTACGGTCGGAAGTATTTTGTTGCCCATACAATTGCCAATAACTCTTTTTCAATGGTACTGTAATTCATTTCACTATCATTTAAAGTACGTGAAGCATATGAAATAGGTTTGTCAGAACCGATTGGGCCTTGGGATAATATGGCACCAATAGCTACGTTGGATGCATCAGTCGTAAGTATAAACTCTTTCGTAAAATCTGGGTATTGTAATATGGGGTCATTCAATAGAAGTGTTTTACATTTTTCGAAACAATTGACATATTCTGAATCTAGAATAATTTTACTACCTTTTTTCAAACATCTAGTTAACGGTTTTGTAACACGGGCAAAGTCAGGGATAAATTTTCTGTAATAACCTAGAAGACCTAAAAATTGCTTTATTTCTTTAGAAGTTTTTGGAATAGGGTATTTAGTTACAGCTCTAATTTTATCTGGGTTTGGTTTAATTCCGTCTCTACTAATTATGTGTCCCAAATATGCAGTTTCTAACCTAAGAAATTCGGATTTGTCCATTTGAATTTTAAAATTTGACTCACGTAGACGTTGGAATACTTTTTTAAGGTTATCAATATGCTCTTGTAAGCTGGTGCTAAAGACTATAATATCATCTAAGTAAACTAGGCATATTTCGTTCTGTAGACCGCGCAAGACATTGTCCATAACCCTCTGAAAGGTGGACGGAGAATTCTTAAGTCCCATGGGCATTCTCAAAAATTCGAAATGCCCATGTTCCACGCTAAACGCAGTTTTAGAAATATCACTAGGATCCATCTCCACTTGTAGAAACCCGCTAGCTAAATCTAGTGTACTAAAGTATTGACACTTGCCTAATTTGTCAAGGACGTCAGTAATGTTAGGTATAGGATATTTGTCGTCAATAGTTTTTTCGTTTAATTTACGAAAATCTACGACTAATCTCCATTTCTGCTTCCCTGAAGCGTCTGCCTTTTTGGGAACAATCCAAATTGGTGAGCTCCAGGCTGAGTCTGAAGGTCTTATTATACCTTGACTTAACATTTTTTGAATTTGATCTCTAACTTCATTTCTATGTACAAATGGATACCTATAGCTTTTAGTATGAATTGGTACTTCGTCCGTGGTTCGTATGCGATGTTTTATTTTATTAGTAAATGTAAGTGGTTCATCTTCTATATAGAAAACGTCTGAATACTGTGCAACTAATCTTTCTAAGTTAGCTCGCTCTTCCTGATTTAAATGATCTGTACGTAACCGAGATATAACGTCTGATGTACGGGTTGATAACTTATTTGAATTAAATAATTCTGTATTATATATTTCACCGGAGACATGTCTATCCATTGAGAAAATGATATCATGTTGAGTTGGATTACGAACCTCTAAAATTCCTCTGTTATTTTTAACCGACGTTAAACAATAAGGTATAACGCAATTTGAAATAAATTGTTCTGGTATTAAAGTGTCACCATTTGGTACATTAACGGGTAATTTAAGTAATTTGGAAGACTCCGCTGGTAAAACGCATTCATATAAATTTACATTGGACGAATTATACATTTTAATAGGGTTAGTGGCATTACGCGTAATAAACTGTCGAGTTTTTAAGTCAATTTTCGATTCCAATTTTTCGAGCAAATCAAGGCCTATAAGTCCGTCAAATACGTCGTGAAACCTATATACAAAAAGTGTAATTTTATCAGTCTCTTGAAACTCTTTGAAACATGGTATAGTAATAGAGAAATCGTTTCTAGTAGTGGCATGTATATTAGTGACTTCGAAAGGATCGTAATTTAATCTTATATTTGAATAAAACTTTTGGACCGCTTCGGGACTTATAAATGACTGATTAGCTCCTGTGTCTAATAAAAGTTTTAATGGTGGGTCTAAAATCTGTATGTACGGTAGCTGCCTTTGTGTCTGCAAATTAATTTCTATCTTGGCTTTCTTGTGAGGCTGGCCTTCGGAAAATTCTCATTGTCTGTCGAGTCAGTTCGTTGGTTAGTATCATTACTTTCATTACTTTCACATACGTTTTGTGATGGCATGTCATAATTTTGATCATAAATCGCGTCATAGTTAGAGTAATTATCGTCAGCATAGTCAACATAATAGTTGTTATAGTCAGCGTCATAGTAGTCATAGTATGGAGGGTAATATTCATATGGTACACATTCATTAACATGGACATCACGAGTTTTAAAATAGTTAGTAGGTGGTGGGTTACCATGCTTACGCCAGTCATGTCCAGTCGAGGGTGATTCCTTCGTGACATAATGACTCACTCCACTCATTGGCGTTGGACCTTCATAATAATTTGGTTGAGGACGTTGTGGTAATCGGAATACGTTGCTATGGGGGTTATAGTTAGGTGGAATAGCTCGGAATATTTGTTGGGTACGTGTGGGCATTCTAGGAACATGCTGCTGGTTTTGAACAGGCATTCTAAATTGATACGGTGGGTTTGGTCGGACTTTAGGAGGAAACATATACGGTTGAGGTACATAGAGGGGCTTGGGTACATGAAAATTGGGTGACGGCATTAAAGAATTATTATATATGGACTTCGGTACATTATTATGATTCGAATTATTAAATTTGGATGAAGCATCGTTTCTTTGTTGTAAGTAAATTGTATTTAATTCCTCCTGAACATACTCTAATGCTTTCTCTATTGTTTCGGGCCTCATACACCGTATACGCGACCCGAGGGGTTCTTTAAGACCCCTAACAAAAGCTTGTTTCGTCAATTTTTTATATAGGTCACGTTTTGCGTCTATAGTACTTTTAAGTGATTCATGTAAAGTTACGTAAGTCATCATGGTACTGAATAAAGACTGTAATCTATCATAAAACTCTTGGGGCGAGCTGCCGCCCTGGGTTTGTGACGCGATATCATTATACAGAGCCGTCTCGTCCCTCTGGTCAGAAAAATTGTTAACTAGGGCCTCACGGATTCCACCCCAACTATCAGGAATACCGTTAGTATTAATGAGGCGTGCCGCCGGTCCCGTGATTTTATTTAAAATGCCGTTTATCAGCGATAAATTTGAAAGAGTGGCCTCGGGGTCATCTTTTATATATTTAATAACTAATTGGTCGCATATTTTAATGAACCTTGTTAATACATGGGGGTTGCCATCAAAATCTGGGACCACCCTTAAGCATTTAAAAATTTCTTCCGTGTCAAACGACATATTAAAACTATCAATACTTCTAATACTATCAACTAAACTATTTCTCGAGGACTGTTGGGTATTAACAGCCTCGGTACCCCGGGATTTCCTAGGATGGAAAATCGTGAAGGTTTATTCTAAAATTAATATAGGAATATAATATAGGAAAGCAACACAATAAAATAGTTCTGTGCAACTCACATTGACATGGTTTCTGTATCGATGGCTGGATACTGCTGATGTTCTAGATACTCGCTTGGGTTTTTAAAAAAACCGGTCGGCCGCGCGGGGCCTCGGAACCGATATTCATTTCGGATATCTTCCCGCGGGCGACCCGAGTATCCTACCGACTGCGCCAGTTAAATTCACTTTCCAGTGAATTAATAAAAAAAATCATATATCTTAAATTATTTTAATTAAAAAGTAAAATTACAATATACGTGTTATTATGAGCACGATGCTTCACAATGTATTTTAATTCTAATATTATAATTTAAATGAATAAAACGTTCTCACGAACGAAAGCACACCGTCAGCGCTTCACATTACATATAGCGTAGGGTTGTCACATAACTACTCTAAAAATATTATCCAAACAGTAGGTATTTATTTTCGAGGTTCGAGGTTTAGCATAGCGTCCGAGGTCAATGACCGCTTATGTATAAAGCTCGCGAGTATGATCCGCGTAGTTAGGGTTACGAACACGAAGTTTATTGAAAAGTTTTGAAATAATTTTTCCTGCACGACCGGATTTTATTAATATTTTTTACAGCATCAGAAGGTTAAACACTATATGCTCCATTAGGCATACGATAGCATATCCGTGACACCCTGTATATTAAGGTGTTTTATAATATAATTTACCTTATTGGCCTCTTGCTGCATTTTGCGGTAGTCAGTAAGCGGGGACAGCTTGTTGAGTGTTTCTAGTGTTTTCTTCTCACAGCCGACCGCGCGCCGGTCGCTTAGCGGTAACTCGGATATTATGTTCGCTAGTTCTGGGGAAAATTTATAAATGAGTATGAAAAATCTATAATTTACTGTATAAAAATAATAAGTTACTATTATGAAAAATTTTACACAAGTTATCATTATCGTTATAATTTATGAAAAATTTAAAAGTTGTAACTTTGGATAAGTCCTGAAATTTTTTTTGTTGAAAAATCTTTCTTATTATTTTGAAATTAGAAGAAGATAAAATGAATATGCGAATAAAAATATTGTGTTCGATAATTATTCTGAATTTTAAAGTTTAGTATAGATATAGGCGATCAAAATCTTCATCTTTATACCATCTATATTCTATAGTCTATACTATGGGTAAAACCGCGGAGCACAGCTAGTTAATTATAATAATTATTATTATAAATAATACACACCATTATGAGAACGTTCAGTTTCAGTAGAGGGCGCTGGACTATGGGTCTTGCTGATTGGAGATACTGAGGGCGAAGCCACACTGCCTTCGCCGGTTCCTGTTTATCAATTAAAATTTAAAATTAAAAAAAAAATATTTTTGGAAAATTATCTATTTGCAAGAGCTTAGTGCTTTTTCAAAAAAGAAAGTGTGAAATAAATGTGTCGTATGAATCATTTGAAAATCTATGGTTTTTTTTGTAGAATAAAAATTGATCGAAAAGCTACGATGATTATGTTAAAAGAAGTTAATCCAATTTCATCTTTAAAAAAAGCTAAAACCAAAAAAAAACAAGGTTTTATAAAATAAACAGCCATTGAATGGGTACAATTTCCTTTAAATGGTATCCGTATGTATAACTTTTATGTTTCACATAAAAATCCAAATCTCATAGAAACCTACTCCAATAAAAATATTTATTATTAAATCAATTATTACAATAAATAATTACCGGAAATATTCTGCGCATCGAGAGACACGGAGCTGCCGGTAAAGTTGCTCTGGTAGCCGCTGCTCCCAGCGGAGCTGCAGTTTAGCAGCTGGTTTAGTGTTATCTGTATGAAAAATGTTATTTTTTAATTTTATTTTCATATTTTAAGGTTGTTAGTAATGTCTAATGTCTGTTATTGGTATAATTATCATATTTTTTGTTAAGTTTTGAGGTAAAAGTACCATCTCTATTTAATAATGTGTGGTAAATGATTCAAAACTCAAACTCAAACATTTATTTATTCAAACAGACTTCTTTTAGAAGCACTTTCGAATCGTCAATACATATTTTTAACAATTACCACGGATTCGGAAAGCAGTATCTATGGAGAAGAACCAGGAAAAGAAACTCCATAGTTGCAAATGAATAAAGATCATTGTAGGTACGTTAAAAATAAATGCACATCAGTCAGCATACGCATAGTAATAAAAATTACAGTATTTTATTGAAATGTACCAATATTTAGAATCTAGATTTGATACCAATAATTTGTAACGCAAAATTAAATAATAAATAAATAAATCGTTTTACATAAGCCCTATCATAAAGAATTTTCTTAAGTATTTCAGAATGTAACAACGACCGCGTTTTTCTTTATCTTTAAAATCAAGAAATACAAATCAAGAATCAAGAAATTTCCAGAAAATAACACTGAAAGTATGACAAACAAAAAAAAACCGTCACGACCGTCGGCATTTCCGATTAAAATAGTATACAAAAGACTGGGCCGAGTGCCGAGATTCCAGCAAACGCTTAGGAATAACACGCGTTGTGAACATTTTATTTGTACATTCCTTATTTTTAAGACTATTTATTGGAACGAAGTTCCTTATCGCGCGTTGCAAAAGGGGGTTATAACTTATACGGAAAAAATTAAGACCAAATGTTTAACGACACGTTTGACTGTTATGTCCAAGAAAGAATTTAAAAAAGTATATTTTTTAATTCTCTCTTGGACAAAACAATATTATCAAAAAACGATATCATGAAAATGAAGCAGTGTTACAAAAAGAGCAGTTCGCTTTATTATTGAATAGTTTAAAATATTAATCATGATATATTACTTGATTAAGTATAGGTGAAGATCGAATGCACTTTAATGATTTTTCATTTAATGGATAATAATTTGATCTTGGATTGCAATAAAAACTACAAACTTAAAAATTTGTTAAATTGAAAGTGCAGCAAAATTAGTAATATATGAAAAATGAAGTCTAGCTCAGACTTGAATTAAAGTAGGCACCCAGTATTAATATTTTTAGTAACTAACCAAGAACTAACCTAACCTAATTTTATTATTAGTCGTATCTAGCACGTGCTTCTTGGTCTATAAAAATTCTTTGAGTGATTTTGTCGTCTATTGTAAGCGTGGAATAGAAAATTTTGCATACAATAACCTACTATAGAATAGTTACATTTGTTCGAATCGATAAGGAATAAATATACGGTCGTAATTTTAAAGTCGTAAAGTAATGTAACAATATCTTTACAAAAGTGAACCCTATATAGAAGAAATTAAGGATAATATTTCAAAAATAGATTATTTTTGTCAATTAAAATATATTTTTTCCAAAAAAATTGAAAATATTCTATAGAAGACAACTTTAACACTTCAGTAGTTTTTCAATCCCAAAATTCCGAATATTTATCACACCTACCAAAATGTTTACCATTAAAACACCTTATAATATTTTTCTAATTACATAATATGTATCTACTCACCCATATCTACTACCGGAACACTCCAAAACAAATAAATCATAAAAAATCAAGTTTCAGCAGAATAAATAAATAAATAAATCGTAATTCGTAATAGAGTTTCAGCGGCACATTGCTATATGAGCATTTGTTGGAACGTTCCGTTTATATATGCTCGGGGTGAACGTGCGAATATATATAGATTTCAGACACATATTGGAAGCAAATGTTATGTATTGTTTTGTTTTTGTGACTAGCTGTGTCGTGTGGTTTCGTCCAGACCCGAAATAAACATAAATCACTACATAGTATAAAACGGTTTTTTTTAATAGATAGAGTGATTCTGGATGAAGGTTTTAGTATATAATTTATTAGGTTTTAGTCAAAGCAGGCGAAGCCGCGGGTGGAAAGCTATAAAAATGAATCGCTACATATGTTGGTACTTGGTAAGCGCAAAACTCGAGAACGGCTGAACCGATTTTCATTTTTTACAATGTTCCTTGAAGTACGAGGATGGTTCTTATGAAGAGAAAACGTAAACATGTACACACGGGCGAAGCCGGGACGGACCACTAGTATTATATAAATTAATAACAATTTTGTGTGTGACGTCACAAATTTATTTGTTTAAGCATTACAGGAATGGGCTTTTATTTACTTTTAAGCTGCTTTTGAATATGTTAAATGCCAGATCTGTCGAAGATCTGAATGAAATTAGAGATATGCCTTAAAATCTTTACACACATAAACCAACTTTAAAAGCAGATTACACTATACACTATATTGTTTAATAAATAATAATAAATTTATAACAACTCACAGGTCTTCCATCGTTGGGCACTTGCAAGTGCGGCGGCTGCATCATCATCGATGGCTGCATGTTGTTCATCTCGCTTGACATCGCTTTAAAATAAATAAATATTTATATTTTATTTTTTTGGTTGCTTGGAAGAAATTGCTGTTAAGCAATAAAGCCGCCAATTGCTTCCTATAATATCCTGATTCTGTCAAACTTTGTGTGTGCAACAAAGAGTAGGTATATAAATATATAAATTAATTACTATTTTTTTGAAGTGAAGATTTGTTTACAGCAATTTTATTAAATGATTGTTTTTATTATTCGGAAATATTCACGAAGTCGTTTGTTGCAGTGACCCACATAATTGTGCAACGGGGTTGGTAACAATAGTCACAAGGGGTTATAATCCCTATCTATACTAATAACTATACTAATAATATAGAACGCGCTAATCTCAGGAACTACTGGTCCGATTTGAAAAATTATTTCGGTGTTAGACAGCACATTTATCGAGGAAGGCTCGCTAAGACCAACAGGAGCGGAGCAATGCGGGTGAAGAAGCTGCCAAGCTGCCAGCTGTGTAGTGAAGTTGGTAACAATAGTCACAAGGGGTTGGAACCCCCAATAAATATGTAAATATATATTATAATAATACTCACGGTTCCAAGACTGTCCTTTATACACCATCTGGTTGGGCGGGAAGCGGAAGTGTTCAGCGGTCGGTTGGGGGGAAGCCCACATCCAGCTGTGTGGTGGGGGGGTCGGTGATAACAGTCGCAGGGGGCTGTACGCGGGGGTCGCGGGGCTGTAACCCCCGACACCTACCTGGAATTGAGATTTCATATATGTAGCAGCCAATCCACGGCGTTATATTGTCATTTTACGTTTAAAAAAGGTAAAATTTAACCAATGGATTAAATTATTTTGTACGACGAAAGATTTTTCGAAATTGTTTCAGAATCGAGATTGCCTCCTGCAAATTTTCTTTTTGGTTTATATGGTTATAAATGCCGTCTGCCTTCGAAAATATTGCAATCTATTCAATAGCTGTATCTTCTTAAAATATTTAGAGGTATAGTCGTATAAGTTAGCTAGCTTGAAGCTCAAAAATTGCTGGTTTGTTAGTACAAAAAAGAATGAAAACACTCCGTGAGTATTGTCTGCAATCATCATTGTTTTTAAGGTCTGTATGTTCTGGTTCTGTTGTACACGACCAAGTTGTTTTCATTCATTAATTTGTATTTTCACTGTACATTTTTATGAGAATATAAATCATTATATTTTAACACTTACCTCATAATACGGCGAGCATGGTGAATTAATTGTATGCGAGGGTGAAAAGGGGTTAAAAGCGGTAAACTTATGTGCGTTTAGTGTTGGAATATTATAGGATTCTGGTATCTCAGCGGTGATGGAGGATTCTTTGCCGCCGAGTAACGCACGACGCGCTTCGTAAATATCACCTGGAATATAATAGTTATTATCTATACATAAGCTATACATATAAAAAATGTGTGCGTGTATTAGTGTACACACGTAAGAAGTGAAACTTCATATGACCTTATTTTTCAAAAAATAATTTACTATATGCAACTTTACAGAAATACGTCGAATCACGCGTGGTAGGGATTAGAAAAAGATGGCGCGTAACGGAAAAATGTCACGCGTAACGAAAAAATGTTACACTAAATTTTTTTCCAACCCCGATAAAGAAGTTTCACTTCAATAAAATTGTAGGAAAGTTAAAACTGTATATTGTATATTTTTTAAAGATTACTTGGAGCGTGATCTATAATCGATATCGAAGCCAGAAATATAGTTTTTTAGAATTTTTGTCTGTCTATATGTATGTCATGAAACAAAAATTCTAAAAACTGTATTCTGCTTTTGTAGAAAACGTCGTGATCTAAAATTAAATGTAATTCAAGCTTATCAATTCCTGAAAAGAAATGAGGAAAAGTTTGTCGAAAATTTTCACAAGTTTTGAATCATATTCTGTTAATAACAGCATTGTTTAAAAAACATCCTAATCACATCAATTAAAAATACCCTTTTTTTTCTTTACCGTAAGTATATCTACATTCTACATGCCAGTGTCAAACATGAGGTAATTTCATAGGGTTCCGTACAAAAAATTTATAACGGGACTCTATTGCAGAGATTATTATTACTTCGCAGTCTGTTTATCCGTCTGTCTGTCTTTCCGTCAGTCACGTCAATGTCTTTTTTTTAGCAATCGCTCCCATCAGCGTATTCGTACTGAACGCTTAGTGTCGCGAGTCCGACTCGCACTGCTCCAATTATTTCTTTCTTCGCGGCAAAAAAATGACGTTTACATATCTTTTTTTTTTTCGAAATTACAAACGAGGCGACTAACTTTTTTTTTCCAAATTCTAAATTCAAATTTGACTCACCAGCACACCGCTCTATGCCCTTAATAACCACAGATGCTATCCCTTGCTTCGGCTTCCGACGCACACTGATGTAGACGCTGTGTTTGTGCATCAGAGCGTTTACTGCTTCTGTTTCTATGCGACACGTTTCTTCTGGCACGTCGAATATCACTACTAGGGGTAGGCTTCCCTGTAAAAAAATTGTATAGGTATAAGTTTTGTTTTGTAAAAAAAAAATGTATAGGTATAAGTTTTGTTTTGTAAAAAAAAATGTATAGATATAAGTTTTGTTTTGTCAATGTTTTTGAAGTGAAACTTCTTTAGGCGCGTTGAGAGTAAAATTTCAAGGTCGCGCCATGGCAATACCGTCACGTCATGGAGTAAGGCGGTTTTTGGTATCTTTGAATCTTGCCAAAGAAGTTTCACTTCTGACACGTGTGCTCAGCATATACGGTCTTGTTTTTTGTATTAATCAATTTTTTTAAGACTGCGCAATAATTGACAGATATTTTTGTTGATAACTGATAAGTTTATGGTCTAAAAGCCAGAAAAGAAAAAAAAAACATTTACTAAGTTACTTTTTCACTGTTGATATTACGTACCTGTCTGAAATAGAGATGGAAGGAGCAAAAACACCATTGTGTGTTTATATTTGTTTTAGTCGTGGAAAATTGTAGTTAACTGTTTATTAAACTAATTTTATGTCAATTAAAGTTAACTGTTTTACTACACATTAACAGCGTCGTATACTGAATGAAGTATTTTGAAGATGCTCTCACGTTTATCTCATGATAAACTTATCTGAGAGATGTTTGAACTAGATAACATATTGTGTCAAGGAGAATTCTTAAGGATAGAGTATTTTGTCTTGTCACTAGGTGCTACATGAAAAGTTTTGCCAATTAAAGTTTTGGAAATGATGTAGGTTACTTTTTGCCAAGGAAACAAAACTTTATGCCAGTGAAATATGAAATGGAAATATTATATGATTTTGTTATTTCAGCCACATAATTATATCGTCATATTTTCATAAATATTCAGCTGGATATGGTTTCCTGGTACTTTTTTTGCAACAGCCACCTATATTGTCAAACTTTGCACGAAGCACCATGGCCATGCATATTGGACACGACTTTGTATACTTACTTAAAGATCCAGTAGTGCTACTTACATACTTTCCTTTTACAGCCACCTATATCTATGACATCGTTGCTTTATGCTTATTTCAATATCCATGCTAGTTATGTTCTTCTGGTGAGAACCACCTTCTGTGAGAACCACCTATATTTTTGTCACTTTTACTGGTTTTTAAGACACTTC